>JAPYZH010000196.1:0-144822 GCA_030523085.1 Meteorus colon | reverse complement strand
TTGTAGAAGTAAGAAACGAAGAATGGCCATCACGAGGATGAGTAAAATTGTACCGCAGTACATATCCACGCCTACCCATAACGATATTTTAATTAAAAAAAACCGTGGCGCGCAGCGCCGCGTTCACTTGACTGGACCCAGGCGAAGAGAAATTCAATCTTGAGATAATAAATGATCGTCGGCTACTCCCTCTTTTCCCCCGTCGACCGACACCTTCCATTACCGTCAATGTGTATGTGGAATATGTTACATGTGGATGATATGTGTGAGTGTGTGTGTGTGAGTGCTGACGAGCCGACACCTTGGTTTTAAAGAGTTCACACCTTTGTTGAAAAAATTTTCTAACTATATATATATATGGATGTATATTGTACACATCATTATTATCTTTATGTAGACTTGTTTTCTTCATATTCGTTTGTTGATGCTGTTGAAACTCGAATAATAATGAATATGAATGCAAATTAATATATATGAAGGGATGAAAAATAGAATTTTAATTTTCATTAATTTGGTTCAGTGCAAATTTGTTTGTGCAAATCAAAAACGATCTTAAAATTTTGTTTTATTGTTAATATTGTCATTTTTCATTTTTTTATTGTTGAACAAGTGATTGTTTTCTATAGAGAATTTTATTCCCTACAAAAAAGGTCTGATGCGTTTTTATTTTATCTCTCATTATTTTTGAAATATTTCATATCAAAACATTGACTTGAAATTTCGTTTTGCCATTAGATGAATCCATAGACAGCAGATTATAATAACCAAGTTATTAATGTTAAATTAAAATGTACAGAAATGTCCATTTGTTAATATAAAATAGTAATTAAGATGTATCAGATTCAGTGAAACAGATATCCTATTTTTTAATGGACTCCCATAACAGATTAAATCAGATAGACATTGAAAAGACCTCCTTCACTTAACTCTAGAGTTTTGAAATTGACTAATTTTGTTGAAATTATGTTTGTTCTCATTATCCACCTTACAAGCACCTGTTAAACTCCTTCTTCTAATAACGAACAAAATTATGAGCTATTTTTATTCACTTCCACAATAAAAATTGCACATAAATAACATTTTCAAGCTAAAAATTCAAAATATCAAATGCAAACTCTTCAAAATTATCTCAACTTTCATATCTAAAAAACTGCCACACAAATACATATTAAAATCTATCAATCATTCACAGTAACAAACAATGAACAATAAACCAAAAAAAATGTGTGAATAATGCATCTGACAACACCAAGAAAAAAAAATTTTAAAGAACAAAAAGTAAATAAAATAAAAATAAGTTCACGACACATTAAATAAACGGAAATGAAATATTTTCTGTCAGTAAAATAATATAACAAGCGTGTCGAATTCGCGGAATGAAATTCAATCGTTAAGCTTGGGCTCGCTCGAGTTCACCTGAAGGACAAAATTAATTATGATATATCTATATACGGATGGATGACGGATCAATTTAGAATGTGTCCAACCCACAGAAACCCCCTGCTTTTCTATTATGATGATAAATTCATTCTTTTTTTTTTCTCTGTCTCTTATATTTCCTTTTTTTTCATCTCTTTCATTCAATTCTCTTGATTATTATTCGCCCCAAAGTCAGGTAGATATACACACACACACATCTATATATACAAAAGAATTTCAGTGATCCCACGATAAATTTAGTGGGTTATATATTTTTTCAGTCTGACCATTAACGGTATCCATTCACTTCCGCTTGATGAACGATGCCTTGTGAGAAACGAGCTACTTCCGGCTAATTTATATATACAAAAATACATATATATATATTTAATTTTAGGATCTATTTCAATATACTACATATGTATATATGCCTAGGTCTTTGATGTATTAATTTCTTTCGTGATGAGTCGACAAAAATAATCAAACCAATATATTCTCTTTTTTTAATTTTCTACATTTTTTTTTTATCAATTTTTTTCCCCGTGCTCACACGTTGATAGAATGATTTTCCGTTAAATGTCTCAATTAGTTGAGGTGGATCAATAACCCACTGTGTGTGTCACGTTGGCAGATGAGTTCACTGATGCGCGGCCAGTATTTCAGGACAACCCTGTGATGTATGTTTATGTATACAGGGTGGTTGTATACCGCTTGACGAGTCCATTATAAAATTAATAACTATAAATCTTTGAGTTGGCCGTCGTTGTGTACAGTAGCACGTGGCCAGCCATTTTTCATACTCCGGTTAATTATACGCGAGTGCAAATTGAGCGAGACCAAGGTGTATAACCAAAGGTGGTTGTAGTGGTGGCGATGGTGGTGCATGAACAAGCGACGAAAAATATCTCAAGCTCTCATTTATTCCTTTTTTTTTATTTTCCCTTCTCTTCTTTTTCATTCTCTTTCATTTCAGCTTTTTTTTCTTCGTTTTTAAATGTACTGTGCAACATTGTGCATTGACTAATCGTGTATATATATTCGCATGTGCAATTCTGTTTGAGAAAAAACAATTAACAATAAATTCACGAGAATCAGACAACTATATACTACATGTGAATGAATAAAAAACTACTTTAATTGTGATAAATTTATGTTTACCACCGAGAGTTAATATTGCAACATACAACAAAAACTTAAATATTATTGCAATAAATAAAATAAATAATTCACGCAACACTGTTGCAATACAATTTATATTTGTTACAAATATTTTTTCACTTTTATCTTCGAAGCGCAATTAATTATATCGTTAAAATATAAATGGCATTATTAGCACATTCAATCTCATTTTTTTTTCACTTCCACACGCACAACAACACAAGTTGAATATATTTATTCAAAGGAAAAAAAAAAGAAAAGAATAACGTCTATGAAGAAAAAAAAAAATTAACAAAAGATATCTAAAAAAGTAATTACCATCGACAGTGTTGCAATGAAAATGAAGGGGCAAAAAAAAATTGCAAGATGAAATGAAAAGAAAAAAATTGATGATTGAGGTATTATTCCTCAAGCACGATTGTGTCTATTGCAAAACGGATGATAGACTTATATATTGAACTAAGTATAAAAGGCATTAGGAGAGTAAGAGAGGAATAGATAGTGTTTATGTGTAGATAGAATGAAGAAGTGATGGTAGTAGCTACTTCGCGTGCCCAACAGGCATTACCGTGGCGAATTCTCTCTCGCGCGCCGGCAGCCAGTTTGAATTTCGAACGTTCCGAGGGATAATTCCATCGACGGGGTGTTCTAATTGGCCTCTCATTACCGATGCTCGCTTGTTTCCTCCGCGCCAATGTGGAATCCTCCTGTCCCGACAAAATTCAGTATATATCTATCTATGTATGTATGTATGTATGCATATAGAAATATAGATATGTATTTATATATTTGACTGTCTTTGTTGCGCGCAGTTGCGCAGTAAAAGCTTCATGGTCCCGAATAACCGGTGGCCCAACGATTATTGCTAGTTATTATCTACCGCGGGACCGTTCGATTTAATGGCCAATTGTTTCGAACGCCGAGCCACAAGTCCTTAATAGAAATTTACTGACAAAATGGGTGTATGGAGATGTATATACCAAATATTCAGTGGAAACTATAACGACAAACGTTTTAGGTGTGTGTGTATGTGTTCAAGTACTGGATGGAGATAGCATTACATAGAATGTATTGTAATGGTCAAAAGCGCAACAGAACAGGGTAAAAAGATTGTTTTATTAAATAGTTTAATGGATTTTTGGTTATGAGGGGAATATTTTTTTACGTGAATACATGAGGATTAGGATGGATAATTTTTTTCTTTCATTTGATTTTGTGTGGAATTTGCGAATTTTGAAATGGTAATTTTGAATGGATTTTTATGTTGATGATGGCTGAATGAAATTTAGCAGATTGGAGTAATTTAATTTATTTTTTTGTATTTTCTTGATTGAAATAAGAATAATACTTTTACAAAGACATTGTTGATATATTCTGTATTGGAATTGATTGAATAAAATGATTTGGAAAAAATCACAGGTGATTTTTGTGAATGTAGTTTAGGAATAATTCACGATAATTTTCTTGAAAAAAATCGAATACTTAAATTTAGCAAATGGTGGCTAAAAAAAAACTGGGTTAAAAATATTGAATAGATCACAAAGTAAAATTTACAATGAAGGGAATTATGGCCAATTACGAGCCGCATGCAAACAAATCATTAAGCATAATAAAAGTTTTTTTTATTTCCATGTTAAAATTAATCTAGGACAATATATTTTTGTGAACGAATGTAATTTATTTAATTTTTACATTTATTCTGTCACTAAATCAATGTAAAAATTGCTCTCACGATTAAAATAAATAAATCTAGCTAAAACGTGTACTCCATACATTTATATATACGTGGGAATTATTCATATATAGTAATCATTCTGTATCCTTCCGTCCTAATTTCACTTTAACATTAATTCAATATTTATTATCAAAAGAAAAAAACGGTAGATATATATAAATGGTAGTTGAAAAGTCCCACACAAGAATTTGATAAAGAATAATTTGTATATCAAATTGAGAACCATAAAAATATGACAACGATTGTCATTTATATAAAACCCATTTACATAAAACTCAATGACATAATTCATTAAATGAATTTCATCTATTATATAATAAAACAATAAATAATGTAAATAAAACTATGGATTGTTTCTCACCACTTTACGCATAATCTCCAATTTTCTATTCATTCATTATTAAAAACAAAAATATTCAAGCTCGATACTTCAATGAAATTAATGCACTGGAACATTCTCCATCACGAAGTTACCTCATCGTTAAACCTATTTATTAATTATTCGATCACGTTGAATCCTGCTCAGTATATTTTTATTCTTCCTCAATACTAAAGTTCTTATATTCTCAATGGAAATCAGGAAAATTCAACGACGTGGAAAATTATCATTCCATAATAAATAATGATTCACATAATCTAATGGCAATGTCCTAAGTACTCTCTAAAACTCTTTACAATAACAAAACAGTTCCGCACACTCCAAAATCAATATTCTAATCCTAACATTAAAATCAATAACAAAAATACTCGTCATAAAATCGTAATTATGTTCCACTACTAATAAAATTCTAACAATCAACAAATTTAGCCAAACCTCAAATATTACTCACCAATTTCAATATCTCAATTCTCATCTCCTCCCTATCTCCATTAACATCAACACAAAATTCAAAAGAAAGAAAAAAAAACAATCCAGGATATAAATGGATAAACTCTGCGTTCCGCTTGATTAAAATCCTACAACTTCTGAAAAAAAAACAAAACAAAAATACCTATATCTATATTTTGACTGAGGTCAAAGAATCAAGAATGCATATAACGTTTGACAGCTGTTTTCAACTTAAAACATGTCTTGTCTATTTTAATTGAAAAAAAGTCACGGCCGCAGGCATCAAGAGCATCAATTTCGCTCGATTATCCTCTCAAGCTCTTCAGTAAAATACATATATATATATATATATAAACACATTTATATACACACATATAAGAAAAATAAAATATAAGATAGAGAGGGAATTGATGCGCACACCGTTCACAATATATATATACACACACATCGAATGATTCTCCTGTCTCGGGACAGAAAACCTACTATAGATTACCAGGCCTGTTATTACGCCGGGGCGGAGAGGTTTTTTCGGGACCAAAAATTGGTTTTTAATGCAGGGTTCGTCGCTTTCTTCTTAACCCTCCAGGCGCCCTCTCATTCTCTTCCTCTCTCCCTCTCTATTCTCTCCTTTTTCTTACTCTCTCACTCATCCACCCCCATTGTTGGATAATAACTATATTACCAAAGTTACTCTATACATAAATCGATGGCGCGTTGTCTTCTCTATACACAAATATCAAACAAGCGATGATGTGAATCTTGAGATATTGTTGAATAAATGTCTCGAGAAATTTCTCCATCATTGGACATTATGTATCCACTTTATTATATGTAAAATATATTCACGTTTCTCCCTATATACCATCATCGTGTGCAGTAAACCAGTGATGAAGAAAACAATTCTATCAAATCATTCCTAGATATATAAATTCAGATTTTTTATCAACGATACAAAATAGAAATAATCTCCATTTTTATTTCGTACACTGATCGATGGATTTATTTTGATATAATAAGGCTTAGTTTATGTTAATATAATTTATTTAATATAAAAAAATTATTTATTAAGCTGTATCAAGTAATATTGATGGGTAGTAAAGATTGTTTTCCCCCAAATAACTAAAAATTTTGTTACTAAGTCAGTTTATTACTTCGTATTAAATCCTTATGTCAGTGTAGCCATTTTTTTCCTCCTATTTTTCCTTTTTCTCTTGTTTATATATTGAATACGTATATACATATATATATATATATATATATAATTATACTATGGCCTCTGATTTATTTCTTTATGATGAATGTAGACAAAATCAATACAATTGAAAATGTAAATTAAATCCAATATTGGGTTCATAACACTCTCTTCAAAAGTTATCAATGCAGCCTAATGCCAAGTATTTTCCCATCATAGTATAATAGAATTATTTCAATGTTCATTTCCAGGTAATTGGATACCCTTCGATGCTCATTAGGGGTGGCTGGGGCAAGACGGGCCATCTAAACCCTAAGGCCACCCTGGCTAAAGAAAACAATTCAAAATGATTGACAATGTTAAGTCTCTATGAAAGGAGGAATTCAAAAGCATTGAAAATATTCAGAAGTATTGAAAATAATTAAAATTTCTTTATTTTCAATACTTGTTGATTTATTTTTTTAATCAGGGTGTCTTACCCCACCCTCCCCTATGCATCTCAATGTGAATATTATTTTATTATATGCAAGTATTATTGAAGTATTTTTATTTTATCCACAAATTTTAAATGTTACTGAAAAAATGATATGAATTTTATAAATTCATTCTAGAAATGTGCATCAATACAATTTATAGTTCAAGACAAAATTTATTTGCAAGAAAGTGAATTTATAAATTCTCATGAAATATTTTTGCCCTCTTCTACATCATTAAGGGAAGGACATTAATGCCGCAATCATGACGACAGTAATCAGCGCCGATGAAAGGTAACTTAGACTTAGTTAATGAGCATTTAATTACTTTTGCTACTTCTTGGTCAACTCATACATTTTAGGGGTAGTGGGGTTTTGACTATTTAAATTGAACCCATCAAAGCACATGACAATTCACTTGAAATCCTCAGTTCGAATCTAACTGAAGCGCTAGCAAGTACTACTGAAAGATTGACAGAACTACAAACTGCATCGACATTTTGGCTGTTCGCGATTCCTACACTTCATTCATCTATTTTGTAAGTATGATTAACAATTTGTTCTTTTTTCTAATTTTTATTTAATTTGTCATGATGGATAGTATGAAAGAAAAATATTTTATTATATTTTATTTGAATTAGCTTCTCAATTTCTTTTCGAATTGCATCTGGAATAGAATAATCTCTAGCCACCTGGCAAATTGATAGATAAACTCGACAAGTGTAAAATTTTTAGTAATTTCATGTTTAAATTCAGTTTTTGTGATGTTGCAATTCATTCTCAGTCGTTCATTTTTTCAAGTGTGCATCAAAATAATGAATTGAAATGAGGAAAAGGTTTTGGACAATTTTTTTTTACTTTTTCTGTGAAATATAGTCGAGTGAATAAACAGAAATATCGCGATAATTATCAACACAGCAAACGTGTCCTACCGCATATTCAATAATTCAATTCAATGAATAATCAAACAATCAAAATATATTTAAAATAATTTATCCAATACAAAGAAAATGAATTAACAAACTTTAAGATAAAAATACCCAAAACAAAATAATTCTCATTCTCTTAATTTTTTTCTGTATATTTTCATCAATGTCACAAACGCCATGAGTTAATTAAACAGTCAGACAAAAAAATTCTCACAATTTCAAATCAGAATTATTAATTTTCACACAATTTTAAACTATAAATTAACATGACAATTTCTAATTCTTTTGTTATTCCAAACAGGTTGTACCAAAAAAATTCAACAATGGCAAATTATCACTTTGATGGAAATTCAACATCATCATTCTCGTCATCATCAACAGCATCAGAATCATTGTCAGGATCGTCAACGTTATCAGCATTATCAACGTCGACCATGACAGGATGTTCATCACCAGACATTACACAAAATCGATCGACGATGAATCGAAACTGCAGAACATCAGAAGCATTTGATGATACTGAGCTAACACAGTTACATAGTTTGGCATATGAAAATCGATATAATCGTCAACGTTTAACACCTGCTGATAGATCGAGAATTTTCGGAATTTCCAATAATTTAATTCCACAAGAATTGCGTGGAAGATCTCACAATCACGGACATGTTGCTAGCTTTGCACGCCAATCACATAGAGAGCAGATGTATACATGTTTTCCAAGTGTGTCTACAATAGCTCAGAGTCGCCAATCTCCAAATAATGATTGGTTCCTAATCTACGAGTCTTACAGATAAAATTCGAAAAATTATTGTCATTTGGGTGTATTTAAGTGTATTCAAGTGTATTGGAGTGTATTTGAGTGTATTTGAGTGTATTTGAGTGCATTTGAGTGCATTTGAGTGAACTTGACGATTAATTTCATACTCTAAAGTTGTATAAAATTAAGACAAGAATGAACAAGAATGGACAAGAATGGAAAAATCTGTTATTATTATACAATATTGGTTTGAGTTTGTATGTTTGATATTAGATTCCATTTGCTACAGTTACATAAAACATCTGAAATTAACCTACAAATAAACAAATTCAATGTTTCACAAATAAACTGCATATTCATTTCGAAAACCTTAACCAAATTTAGTCTTTAAATAACACAAAATATTCATAAAATTGTGGCGAATTATTTCTTTTGAGGGATGCCAACAGAACAAACCTTTCATTATTAAATATTTATTAATATTCAATAAATAATTTCTTCATACTCAATGCCAACACTAAAGTTTTCTACAAATACATATACAGTTTTTAATTCCAGCACAGCCATCTACCAACAATACTTACCAAAGAAATATTTAGTAACCATTACCAAATACTATTCGGTGACAACAAACATTTATTTTGATATAACAAAGCTTAGTTAATATTAATATAATTTATTTAATATAAAAATAATAATTTATCAAACTGTTACAAGTAATATTGATGGGTAAGTATTGTTTTTCTCCCAAATGACTAAAAATTTTGTTACTTAATCAGTTTATTACTTCGTACTAAACCCTCATATCAGTGTGGCCATTTTTTTCCTCCTATTTTTCCTTTTTCTTTTTTTTTTTGTGAATGACTGTGATATCTCTCGTTTCTTTGAAGTTGCGGTATGTGCCAAGACGATTTATTACGAAAAACATATCTTACATGTATACTACGTGCTGTGTTTCTTACAGGGTTTGTTGTATATATATTTATTATATGAATACATGTATATATATATATATATATATATATATAAATGTAGATGTATATTGGCGGTGAGCGCGTGGAACTGTGGGACGAGCGCTCGAGGAGGTGCTAGTAAGAGGCGGGTACTGCCTCGTAAACCTTAGATTTACTTCTGGGTGCCTCACTCGGCCGCCATCAAAAACGTACGAGTGCACACTCTGCGCGCCAAACGCGAATCGTACAACCATCAGCCATAGTGTATAGTTGTGTGTGCCTCGAAGAACCGTCTCGAGATACTTATCGTTGATATTGCGCGCAGTCGAATACATACACACATATACATCTAGCAAATATATATAAAGACTTGAAGAAAATTTTCCCAGTGTGAAAAAAAAATGAGGGAAAAGAAACACCAGAGATGAACGTAATAATATATTCTATATGTAAAATTTAATTCTACTTGGAAATACTCAAGTCTTTGGTGGTTTCGCACATAAATCTGCTTGAAAAATGTACTTTATATTATGTGTTGAGCTTCTTTACTTTTTTATCTCTTCATGGATATGCATTTTAGTATGTATATATATATTATCGTGTTAAACGATGAAAAAGTGAAAATAATCGTGTGTGGACGCGCGAGCAACGAAGATATCGTGATGCCCCTTAGGGTGTGTAAGACTTGGGCGGAAGCGAGAGGATAAAAGATTGAATATTGATTTGATTTCTCCTCCTTTACCTGCATCCTTTTCAATCGCACCTCAAACGTTTACATACACACGTAAAATATTATATATATATATACATGTGAACAAATGTTTTTGGGATTGAATCATGCGATATGTAGAAGTGAGCGCTTGTGGATATCTCAAATCTTTATAACAAATGTGTGTATTCGTATATGTATATATATATGATACTAAACTAAAAGAAAAAGAAGAAATTGGTAATAAAATTTGTTCCCGTCAGTTATGAGGGCAAAGTGTGCGAGCTCACATATTTTTCTCTTCACCAGTTTCTATTCATTCTTTCATTTTATTTTATTCTATATCCGATAATAAACATTTTGCCTCTTTGCCAAAAGCAAGCTATTAATTTTTTTATCTCAAATCTTCTGACCCGTGCACATGCACACATACAAACACACATTTTACCAACATGAAAAGGGAAAAGATTGTGAGAGTGGGAGAAAAATAATATATATATATATATATATATACATAAAGACATGTGCGAATATTAAGGGAGTGGAGAGAAGAATAAGATGAGAAGGATACGCTTTTTCAATATTCGACGGAACCCATAAAAAAAAATTCCCCCAGTGTCTCGTGTCTTCCGTTGCAACATCACGAATAAATAAATAATAAATTTGTACACATATGTGTGTATGTAGATATATATATATGTATGTATATAAGAACAAGGTGCAGAGTGATTTGCGTTGAATCCATCGTTCATATTAGTATCCCTCAATTTAATTTATCTTCTCTTATTTCTCCTTCTTTTTTATTCACATTTTTTTTTCTCAATACATATTTTTATATACATCATTATTAACTCGTTCTTTGAACTTATCCAACATGCTAAAAAAATCGATGGGTACATATATGTATCTGTGTTTACTGTACATCTACCTGATGAACGAGAAATCGATATGTCCGTCGCGACGAATATATGCATATTGATGGGGAAGAAGGGAGGAGAGCTCTCTCGGTACACGCAGTTGTATTCGCACGGTTTTTCATGTTGAGATGAGAAAGAGGATGAGAGAAGGGATGAAGGGGGGAAGAAAAAAAAAATATGTTGATGAAAAAAAATTAAAGGAAAAGAATTAAAAGTAAAAAGAAGAGATGCGATATGAAAAATATAAAAGAAAGAAAAATATTGTGGAGGTGAGGTCCGGATATTTAATCCGGTCCGCGTGTGTAGGTGGGGCCCACCCCGAGTGGGCCTTGTCGAAGATCGTGAGTGAACGATAAAACTGCGGCAAAACGATATAGGTACTACTCTCATGGGAAATATCGCACAGTATATCGATAGTTGATCGGGGCACAAATGGTTTATGCTGAGCTCGCGACCTCTGACCCACAAAACGTCTGTTATAATAACTGCGCGGGCACCCGGGACCCAAACGAATGGATATATATATATATGTATGGAAAGTATGGGCATCATCTGATGTGCACACAGTGCGCAATCAGTGAGCGATCGAACTGGATCTTCCACTTTGAAATCACGAGACCGCGTGCGCAATAAATCGTTGGTAAACAATTCAAGGAGGAAGGAAGAAAAAGAAATTATGGGAGAGACACTAAAGGAAGAAGTGGAAATAAACGAAAGACCTCTCACCTGTTCTTGCTTTTGTTTTCATTAATTTTTTTTTGCACGATATTAAAATACTGATGGATGTGAGTTAGAACAGCTGCCTAGTTCTTAAAACCTAGAAAGAGATATTTAAAATTTGGTTTTTTTATAGAACTGGAACATGTGGTTTCTTTTTGCTGCTGAATTTGATGAAGTTTTTGTATGTGAACTCAAGTTTCTTATCTGAGGATGTCAAGAAATATCAAATAGGAATGAATCCATCATTCACTTTTATACACTTATAGCTATATGAAAACTTAAATTTCCTTCTGTCTACTCTTTATTCATCAAACCTGAACTTCATTCAGTTGTGATGATGTGAAATGGGTGAATATGTTTCTGATATTACATTCAAAGCATTTCGAAAATTGGAATAGTAGTATAATACATTTATGTCTGATAATAAGAGAACAATAATTTATAATAAGGAATGACAAATTGGAAACTATGAAGACAGCAAAATTTTATTCATCAAGAAGAACTTGTCTTATGTTATATATTTCAAGTTGACTGACATGAGAATGAAGTAAGAATATATTAAGACTTGACACTTCAATTCTGAAACGATGTTCGTAATTTTGTTTGAACTTCATGGCGTCACTATTCGACTCTTGATAGAACGAGGATTCAGAATAATCAACAGAGGCGAGACGTTGCGAAGTTTGAGATAAAAAGCAAGGAAGGTCATGTATTTATCATTTCATTTTATCTATTTACATGCAGTCTAATAGAAAAGATAGAATGGATTTTTAAATGGCTTGTAAATGCAAGATCTGGCGATTTCTGAACTTCACGAAGTTGAAGATAAGAAAATATAAAAGAGCATTTAAACGCGTTGCCATTTATGGAAACTGCTGGACAAAATTCGCTGGACAATCGGAAGACTCATACTTTAATGACCTCATCTATTATTTTTTTTATAGTTAAATGAAAACCAAAATATCTTGAAATTTTATATTAGTGGTTAAACCAATAAAAACTAACTACGAGTTCAAGTTTTGCATATGAAGTGACAATTAATTTTGTTTTCAATCCAAATACAATTGAAAAATATTCATTAACAATCAAAATTTACAAACATCCTCTAACTGAACCTCCTTTTAGAATTATCAAAATATCTAAAGTTTATGATTGACTCATTAGCCCTTCATTCCATAGAAAGACAATCCCTACAAAATTGGAATAAAAAAGGAATGAAATTAATAATTAAATCCCAAATTCATTCCAACTTCATTTGATCCTATAACTCAACATAACAAAAACAACTACAAAATCATAAAATAAAAACAAAAAAGCTGTCAAATATAACATCAATTTTTGTTATTACAAAAATTATCCTACCTCTATACCTCCAACATATCACGGAATAAAATGGAGAATGAGAGAATGTGACTATTGCAAGAGAGCAGCAAAAGATAATTGAGTCCTCACGCGCTAGACACACACGGCCATTGGAGTTATAATGCAGTGGAGCTTTAAAAGCCCTTCGTTGCATATACATATACACTCTCGTTGTCTGCGAATACCGTGGCTTTAGGCAAGTGCAAGTGTAGACCTATCTACTTTTACATATATAACTTTATATATGTACACGGTGGATACACAAACGACTAATAATATTATTGCGGCTTTGCCTGAGGGCACAATGGGTCCTTTGTCGTTGGTGCGTCACAACGCATACATGTCTCGCGTAAATTCTGCGGCGGTCGCTGCACAATCGCGCCTTCCGACCCGGACGTAAATTATGAGGCAGCGACTCATTGTCCATGTGGCGCATACATGTTGTCTTCTATCATATATCCCAGGTCGCTCCGTCATCACTTGAAGTCATAAACCATCATGAATAAATTATTTATTCATTCATTTATTTAGACATTTATATATATATATTCTTTACGCATAAATAGTTAATCAATAGTCACCTAATGAGATGGGATTCAATGAGGAAGATATAATAGAATAAAGTCAGTCTTTTTTTGTTTGTTTGATTCTTTTTTCTTTTTTTTTTTTAGAATAAATTAATATATTTATAATCGATATATTGATAGAGAGCGTCTTTGTTGTGTCTGTGTGATGATTTGTGTATGTGTGCAAGTGTGAACTTTGTTTTTATTTTATGGCATTTCTGTTTCTTTTTTTATACTCTTGAAATCTAAAGAAATTAAATTTACATTTGCAGTCGTGACTTTTGATATTGTTCAAGCTATTTTTTCATCTTGTTTTGTCCAATTTTTTCATCACGTTTATAATTTTATAGTAATATTCATCTGTTTATTTTTATTTTCGTTTGTGTTACTTCTTTTTTCGTGTTTAAATAACAGTTTTACGTTGTATTTTTTTATTATTGTTACGAGGTTGCCATTCTCATCTGTATTTACATAAGGTCGTGGTGTCAGACGAATAAACAGCAAACTTCCACTCTCTGTTTTTACTTCAACTTCTATTGCTTTAAATTAATATCTTGCGTATAATCGATTTAATGCATTATATACGCACATTTATGATAATAGAAATTAAATTAAATTGCTATTTACATTAAATACAATTGCAATCATAAACAGTCAAGGTTTTTGTCATTTCCATTCATTTATCAATTCATTTTTTTTTCTTTTATCATTATCTCATGTCTGTCTATTTTTATGTTCATTGGTGTCTATTTTTTTCTTCACCATTACTTATAGAATTAAAAACTCTTGACTACACTCTCATTCACTCACATTTTTATTGCACACTTACATCGTCAGATTACTTGGTCGATGCACAACAAAGATATGTTTAGATCGATGATAAAAATTCTCTATTTTAATTTAACCATAAAAAATGATTTATGGATCATCGACCAGTAAATTCATTAATTATAATTTTAATTCTTTTAATTTTTTTTTCTTATGAATTCAGTCTCCATTCTTTTTTACTATTAAATTTTTTCTTTTTATTTTCTCCATCGCTATTTTTCAATTAAGGACTACGTTGTGGATGGCGATGTGGGCACAGATATTGGCGACGTTGGTGAACTGGATTGTCTACCATTAGACAATGTTGACGGTGTTGATGGACGATTTTGATCACTTCTTGGTGTATTAGATCGCGTATTATTTCCTAATAAACTGTCAATAGAAAATGGATTCAATCGTCGCCTTTCTTCGCGACCTTTCACTGACAAATCAATACTACCACTTTGAACTTCATCATCATGAAGTCCAAGACAACGTGAACTTTCACTAGAGCGACGTACAACATTATTCGTTAAATTAACGAGTTCACGTCGTCGTTCAAGAAGACTCAAACCCCAATGATGAATTCCCTGCTGATGATTTAAATCCAAATTAAAGTTCAAATGACCATTTGATGTTTGATGTTCATTTGGCGTGTGCGATGTCCTTCCTGATAATTCATTGTGATCACTCGTATGTCGAGGATAACTTTCTCCATCAATTGAACCATCCGCTGCTGAATCCATCCGTTCACTTCCGCTCTCACTGCACGAATCCAATCCACCAACAACATCGATTTCCTCATTGGCATCATTGCCTGAACCCGAGACACTGCTACCATCATTTAAACATCCCAACTGACCAAACGAACCACTTAGATGACTGTTCAGAGTTGTTCCACTGGTACCACCAGCGCTCCTTGACTCCCACTCTGCTCTCAATGTCGTTAAATCCACCGTAATGCCCTGTGGGTATTCATGAAAGAAAAACTTTTGGTGAGAAAAAAGTTTGGTGTAATTTTCTTGTTCGTTTTTTTTTTCTTCATTCTTTTTTAGCATCTACTAAAGATGAAGATTCAAGTTGGAGAATGAGTTTGGTGAAGGAAAAAAAAAGAAGTCTAAGTAAGGGAAATTCGTTGGAAGCACTTCTGATATGCATGGGGAAAAAATGAGCTTCACAATATTGAGAGGAAGAAAAGACCAGACATTTTCGTTACATCAAAATTTGGGACAATCAACACATCTCTCTTTTTTTCCCCATATCTCCTTCAGTAAATTATTTATATTAACCTTTGCTGCGAGCTTTCGCTGCTGTCTTTCCAATGTTTTCAGCAGCTTTTTCTGCCGCCTCTCACGTTCTTTCCGCCTCAATTCTTCAGGTGGTATTGGTTCGCCACTACAACTTTGTGGATGCGCATTGTGTGCCGGCCTACCAGGACCTTTTTTCGTGTGCTCTTTCTTTCTCCATTTTGCCCGTCGATTTTGGAACCAAACCTTGAACAAACCCAAAAAATTCCAATTCAGTATATAACAGAAAACATTCACAAAAAAATAGTGAAATCATGGGAAGAAATGTGATGAACATGTCAAAGGTGATTCAAGCGTGAGGCACTGAATTAAAATAAAATAAAAATATTCGTGTAGTAGCAATTCCAGTAGTAATATAGACATATCAGCAATGTTCACATGGAAGTGCTTCACTCGCGTGGGCGTAAAAGTGTCGGTGCCTGAAGGGAAGTGAGACATACAATGAGGCGTGCGAGGGCAAAATAGCTT
Source organism: Meteorus colon (assembly GCA_030523085.1). NCBI lineage: Eukaryota > Metazoa > Arthropoda > Insecta > Hymenoptera > Braconidae > Meteorus > Meteorus colon. Next base: position 128,521 of record JAPYZH010000196.1, on the reverse strand, counting down.
GGGAGAAGAAAGAAATGAAGACATTAGTTGGCAATGTGAGTATAGAAAACGACAGGGCTATTACATATATATATATATATATATGTGTGTGTATATAAAAACGGGTATAGAGCATTGGCCAGTAAGCAGCGCAGGTCTCACGCGAAGTCAACGATCGATACAGCCCTTTCTCACTCTTTTATATGTTGGATAATCAAACTACCCACGTCACTTTTAAAACGCAACATTTCAATTGTACTTATATTTTTTTATTCCCGTAACTGGTTGACTATGAATTGGATTCAAAGGACTGTTTATTGTTATATAAGAATAAATTTTTAAAACTTCTTATTTTATATTCTTGCTACTGTTTTGACATTTCGCAAGTCAATGGGTGTCAATGTAGTGAGATAATTCTTGAACTAAACCTTACAAAATATATCAAAACTCAACATCTCCAATAAACCAAAAATAATTTAACGACAGTATATAAATTAAATGAGTTGGAACTATCTAAATATCTCAACTGTCTCCACTGTCCCTCATCACATCTGTCCACATGTTTACGATATCTAATCTGTGAATAATTCCAAATGTTAATACGAAGATAAGGAAATGAAAACCAGAAGCTGAATGAAGACCCACAGTATTTATGTCATTGTAATGATGTGACACACACGATCACGTTGTTAAAATCTCCCAGACAGTTACATACACACCATCTCTTATTTTCTTCATCGACCCTTCCACCATATATAGCTTGTCCAATATGTGCGCTGCTGTCCTTTCTCTTCGGCGCATTATCTACGTGGACCATGTGCTGAGGGTGTGGTATACAGTAATATAGCGCATGCGAAACTCTCGTTGACGAATACATCTAACCACATAAATATAAATACCCAACGGCGCATGTATGTTCACGATACGATACAAATATATACACAGCGACATCACATGCGCGCACATTCTTGTTGAAGGAAACGCAGAGAGAGGATAGAAGAAAATTTATATACATACACAAAGAGAGAGAGAAAAGTGCGTTAGTTGTTGGGCGCATATAAAACCTCGCCCGACCGGCCGTGAAATTGAGGATCGCCCTTTCATCTCGTCTCTGTCTCACCACCACATACACAAATTTACGAGGGTGTAATCACGTCACGTAACAAATCGCGAGCAATCAGAAATGTTGGAATTTTCAAATGAATATTTTATTTTTATTATTTTATTTTTATATACATTGTAACTAAATTCTTTTTAGTTATTATTTTTTATTTAGTTATTTTTTTATTTTATATCTAACATATATAAGTGTATAGTTTTATAAAGCCATTTTATGTATTCATCGTGTTTATTGCGATTTGTATGATAGAAAATATGTTGTATGTGACTATCTACAAGATGATACATATGAGATGGAATATAAAATGTATGTATTTAAGTATTAGTAAATTGTTACGAAACTTTACAAAGCGTTTTGTATATTATATCAAGATTGTGAAATGTCTATATTTTGTAGTGTAATATTTATCGAATAAAATGATGGCTGATAAAGAAGAACAGTATTATATTGAGAGGGGTAAATTTGATCGAATTCATTCGATATATCTATGTGTAGTAGACGAATATATATGTGCGATTATTATCGTGTTGTAGCATCGAATTCAGTATATATTGGTGAAGCTTTTCCAGTTGAACACCCTTCAACATCTATTTGGTTCCTTTTTTCCAGAAGTATATAACCGCACTGGCCACTTGGAACAGATGGACCAACTACCCCCGAGAGAAAATGTAGAAGAGTAAAAGAGCAAAGCAGTAAGAGAGAAAGGGAGAAAAGGAGGGCAAGGGTCGAAGCCGGTCAGAAGCCGAGAGCTATACCATCGCAACCCCCGTCTGTTCATATCATGATGTCTATAGCTTGCAGCCTTCCGAGGTGAACCCTCGAGTTCTAAACTCTCTCTATATTAAAATCACTCGTGCTATCTCACATCAACCAATCTCTATTCATTCCTTTTTTTTTTTATATCAGCGATAGATTGTCAGCATGAAATTAATGTCAATGATCACTTAATCATTTTGGTGTCAAAATAAACTGTCAAGTGTATGAGTATATGTTGTTTATGAAAGGGAAATAAATTTTAAATTTGATTTAATGATTTTTTTATTTTAATTTTTTTGTCATTTGTTGTGTTTTCTGGATTGAGTGGAGATTGAAGTTATTCATGCAGAAAGGGCAGGTTTTTTTTTAAATGAGTGAGAGATATTTAATTTTTCAGCTTGAGTTTTGTTGAGTTGTAATTAATGGGAAATTGATAAATCCCAAGAATTTCTTTAGACATTTTTAAGTTTTTATGATTTTAAAAGTCTAAAGCTTCATCTTGACTTGAGTTATAATAGAAAAAATGTGGCAATTTTTATTCTGTGGACTTTATAAAAGTTTGAAAAAAGAACGGTTGCTATCGATAGCTTTGTTGGCTTTTAAAAATATCAAATTTAACGATAAATTTCATCTCAATCTTTTGATATATGTTCAAACTTTTTGAATGAATGATTCAAATAAAAAAAAAACGTACGTCTGTGTAATATTTGAAATAAAACTTACAGCTACACGGCTTTCCTTCAATTCCAATCTCACAGCCAACGCTTCACGCATAAATACATCAGGATAGTGGCTGGACATGAAAGCACGTTCAAGTTCTTCCAATTGCCAAGCATTGAAATTTGTTCTGCTTCTTCTTCTTTTACTTCCACCCTCATCTGATTCACCATCGCATCCTAAAATAAATAAACAAATATATGAAATAAAATAAAATTCAAACAAAATGAAAATTAATAAATGGAAACAAATGTATCAATAAAGATTATAAAAATATATATGTTACAGTAATTTGTTTTATTAATCATCATGAAAATTGAATAATTTTCATATTGAATAAATTTATGTAAATGAAATTGGCCATAATAAAATGCGTTTTCTCTTGGCAATATATGTGCACACACGATCTTGACCCTGTATCGTAGATAAGAATAATACGTTATGAATAAAAGAACCAATGTAATTCTGTTCAACTCAATCTATGCTTTTGTCACTATCTTCTCCCTTCTCTTTTTTTTTTTTTTCTTCTCCCCATTTATATATTATTATACGATATTGAATAAACATGGAATTTCATGATTTTATGAGGACAATCTCGTTCACAACACGTGGTATCCATACAAAAATTTGGAAACGTTATCAATATCGAAGAATCTTTTTGCAACGCATACGAATTGTTTTGCTCTCGTATGTATGCTAATATTGGGCGCGGAGAATTGAATAAAAGATCGAGAATTATGATTGACCCCACGATCGCACATATAAACTTATCTTTCTTCCCTCTTTGTTTTTTTCTCCTTTTCACATGTGCACCCACTTGCCCTCGCGAAAAAAAAATATATATCTATAACAAAATAAAATAAAGTTGAGAGATGAAGAAAATGGTGGAATCGTAGAAAAATCGGGGGCTAAAGTGTCTTTTGTATATGAAATGTAAATATCAACAACGAGATCAGTCTCCATCAATTGTTTATATTATAATAAATTAATATTCAGCACAATTATTTAATACTCTGTCATAAATATAAAGCAAATTGATTTGAGTGTAATTCAAATTAACTTCGTAGCTATTTGTCTGATAGAAAAATATTCAAATGATTTTTATTTTCAATTCAACTTCTCTTTACTTTTTTTTCTCATCTCCAAAGAAGTTGACTTCACACGGTCGTTCATCTTCATTACTAAGTGCATGTACTTATAAAATTTTTATATCCTTGTGAAATTTAAAATGGATAATAATATACTTTTTGGTATTCATTGACTGATCATGTATTTATATCTTTATATGTATACGTCTGTGCAAGTGTATTCATGTAGTTGTATAAGTGCAGAATTTTTTTTAGACATAATATATGAGTGTGTGTGGACTGCAACTTATGCTTCTCATCGTCGCATTCACCCGCGGCGTTAATGACAATGAAAAATGTCTGTTCATTGGATTAATCTTCATAATTAGGCGCGATTTATTCGCACACACTGCGACAGATTCTCAGGATACACGTTGGATATATACATGAATATATATATAACGTTTTGATACACTGGTATATGAATATACGTCTATATAGTGAGTATAAACCGCGAGAGCCGCATCACCTCGATGGATATCGATCGGGACTCTCATTATTGATAATCCATAATACGGAATGAGACCCGGTGCCAGGCGCACAGTGGCAGCTTGAAGGATCACGTCTCGTGGGTAGAAAATCGCTCGTGGCAATCTTCGATTTCTTTTTCTTTAATATATATATATATATATATAAAGATATATGTTATGCGTCAATAAAGTCTCACGTAAAACAAAATTATTTAATAATATCAAACGAATTTATAGAATTATTTAATTTACACTTGAAGATAAAAATATTTTCCAATCATATCAGGAAATATTGAAAAATAAAAATTGATCATCAACAAAAATTGCATTTGCCATTTTGAGAATGGGAATTTGGATAATAATATACAATATTGGAAATATTAATTTTGACACAACTGTCATAAACTTTTGATATGCATGATCGAAAATTAATTTATTGCTGAAAAAAAATTGGAAATAAATTGACAGAAATTTTTTGTATTAATTGGAAGTGAATGAATTTCATAATGTTGATATACATTACATTAATGATGTCAAAAATATGTGAACTGTAAATTCATATTGGAATGGTAGAAGGGATGAAGCCCAAGGGGGTAAGAGTGTTGAAGAAAAAAATGCACATCGAACTTTATAATATGTGAATATGTGCGTTTGCATATGAGAGCATGAGAGTGAGAGTGTCGCGTGTACACGCGATCACATCGCGTTTTGTTGTTGGCTTGCGACCATATATGAACTGAATAATAAGAATAATGTAGAGGAAAAAAGAAAAAAAAAAATACTTGCACACGCTCAAATATATTCATGTAAATGTATACATGGACATAAAATATTCGCACGATTATGCGATGATCACTCGACTTTTCGATTGCACATGTGTTATTAACATTATAATAGAGTATTCTAATTAATTATATTGTGTGTATTATACTTGCGAGTGCATGCATAATATTTTTTCACAATTAATTGAAACAATTGTCTCGTACAATGTTGTGTACAATTTATAGACTTTTTGTTCATTGATAAGTTTGAATTACAGTCATGAATTAGTTGATAGAAAGAAATAAAGAATCTCAGATTTATAATTCTATATTTTACAACAATGGATGAAAAGAAAATTCAATCAAATATTCTTCATCAAAACCAATCAATCAGAATTATCATAACCTATGCATTCCCATTTTTATCAGTATTTTTATGTTAAACAAATTATCCAACAATTGTTCTAACTACTTCAACCTCCTCAACCACAAATAAAGATTCCTACCTGATAAAACCAGAGTCATTCACGAAAAAAAAACACAAAATTACATTCATATAATGTTATCCGTTTGATTTAATGCATCGCCTTCGTTTGTTGTATAAAAAGCTTGCGTAAAAAAATTAGAATTATAGGGTGACAATTCACAAGGTCTCAATTTGAGCAAAAAGCTTTCGTACACCAACTTGGCACGCCAAATAACAGCTAAAGATAAGCCACCGGTTTTCCTGGTTTACAGTGAGATTTTCTTGCGTATACAGCGACGCAGTGTAATCACTGATTTACCCAGAGACATTGTAAGCGCCATCAGCAAGAGTGTCGTTTCTGCATTTAGAGGGTAGTCTCGTTAAGCGCAAGCCAACAAAGTCATTAGCAATGAAACGACATCGCCAAGGTCTCGAGGGAAACACACACTCTCACTTGGTCTGTTTGCTTCAACATATACTAGTACTAAGCCGCACAAAATTCATGTACATGTAGATACGTTGGTGTATTTATATGTAAAGAACAGAGGAATTCTCGGGTTTTGCGTGTGTTCACTGTCGCACGCCCACAGGGAACAATAAATTTCACGATCAATTATTACAATTACACTCAATGCACATTAGTGAGTGCTCACTGTGTATATTTATGTGTGCCAAGTCCCTGACCTTTTGCAATTGTTTGTATTCTATATTTGCATCTTGATAATAATTAAAATATATTTCAATTTATATTAAGTCAAAAATGAAAAAAAAAATATAAGAAGGAACAAATGAGTTAGAATAAATGAATTAATGCATAGCACGAACTAATTTTTAACTGTTGAAATGATATATGAACAAATTAATAGCGAAGTATATAAAAATTGTGACGTAATCTGATATAACTAGATTGGGAACGTGATTGGGTGAGTTTAGTTGTGTTAGCAATGTCATTACTGTTAACCACAAATATATGTTAATTAAATTTGATGATGCAATTTTCAGATCAGAGTGAAATTGGATAACTACTTTGACAGGTAATTAAGTTTGTCGGAAGAGAAGCAATGAAATGTAATTTGAGGATTGAAATATCCAGGCCACTGCAGAGAAGGAAAAGAAAATTATTGTTGAAAAAAAAATGATGTGATTAACCATCATTTTCAGTTTATGGTGAATTTAATTTTATATGAGTACTGATGATCGAATTTGTTTAGCTGACGATTGGAAATAAATCTATTAGAACAAAAGCATTTGTGGTATAAATATTAATAGAATTAATTACGTTATTGATTTGAAAATGAGAATCCCTTTCCATCGATTTGTCTTGATTTTTTATTACAATTAATATAAGAATTGGATTTTCCTTAGTTTTGTAATTCTTTTGGAGTAGAACTTTCGATTGAGAATGTTCGTATTTTATATAATAAAAAGTTTAGATCCAGACTTAAATTAAAGGGTGAACATTTTGTCTGTTCAAAGTGTTGAAATGAGAATTGAATTGAGAATACAATCATTTAATTGTTCGTTGTTAAAATAATTCTGTAACCTATTGCACATCTTTTTAAATTTGGCTTAAATGAAACTTCTCTTATGAATAGCATTGTATATTTTTACTGACACTACAATGCACGAAATGTCGATGATTTTTTTTTTCTTGTAAGAACAAAGTGGCGCACATTATTCATTATTCATTCAATTAATATATCAATCAAATTATAAAATATTGCTAAATATTTATAAATAAAAAAAGAAACGCAAACTGAACACATTATGAACCAAACAAATTTTTGATATTTGTATTATACAACAGCAGTAAAATTACTATGCAATCAAAAAAAAAAATTCACTTTTTCTTCGTATAATATCCCCCCATAAAATCTCATGATATAACCATGGCTACCAAGAACTCGTAAAAATTCCCAACACCAACCACAAAAACATTCCCCAAATTATCAATATCTTCCACCACAAAAATCCAACCAAACTCCAATTAAAAATCACCAAATTGACAAACAAAAAAATATTCCATAAATAAATTCTATCAAAAAATTGATAAGTTAATTCATTTCAAATTACTTCAAAAGCTCACAATTGATGTTCAAATGAAGACCATAAGAATTAATCACACAAACATAATTTATAAAGAAAAAGAAAAGGAAAAATTTGATTTAGATTCATACATCAATGTATATATACACACAAATAAATATATAAATATAATAGACATAAGGAGAATTTGGATATTATATAGAAAGGGATTATTAAGCTGTAAGGCGTTAACTGGCATAAGGCGTCAGTAGGTGGGTTATATACGTTGCCTTGCGTGCTCGACTTACTACATTTGCATCTAGACACCATCAATCCTCCTGACGCCCGGTTCAACCCCGTCTCCGAGCCTCGAATACCCCTTATACATATATATATATATTGTACATACAAACTGCAACGTGGATTCATGCTACTGACCCCTCTTTTTCCTCTCTATGGTTGCTCGTCAACCCGAGCAAACGCGCAGGGCCCCGTCGGACGAGTTTGAATTAAATATCTCGCGTAATGAGAGACTGCCGGCAGCTACTTCTACCGCTGCATCTCTACCAAGTACATAACTCTGTATATGCGTCATATATTTATAATCTTTTTACAATGTTTATCCTCTATTTGACCTCTAAAGTTATAGATTAAAAGTAGAACTGATAGAAGATTGAAAATTGAAAGAAGAGAATAATTAATATTTAATACTTTCAATATAGTAAGAAAATCCGAATGCTTTTTAAAATTTATTTATTAATAATCGACATGACCTTTAATTTTTTTTTATATTTTCTCTGTTTCACTATCCCTTCTTTCATGCTAAATTAATCATAAACCAAAATCTAATTGATCGTCATTATTTTGTACAACTCAAATGTAAAAAAAAATAACCTCAACGTTATTTATCTTAAAATTTTGCAGTCTTATAAAGAATTAAATTTATCTCCATTCAGTTCACCAAGGATCCTCAATTCAGGACTATTTTATATTCAATATAATAAATTATTCATAAATACTCAATAATTGAATTTATTTGTTAGTAAAAAAAATTTTTATTTATCTGGTTGGAATTCTTTACGACAATTTCGACGATGGTGATAGGATGAAATGGAACACAAATTATCAAATGTCATATTTTTTTCATTGTAACGACATGCTAAATATTAAATGTATACATATTTTGTACATATTGTACATAAAAAATATATATTCAACAACAAAATAACATGCCGACAATTTTTTACCACTAAAAACATCGTTAAAGTATCCGGCAGACATAGGTGTCATATAATGATTATAAAGTGCTCATATACAACAAACACTTCTACTCGGTATCCCTTCATTCATTCTCAAATTCTTTCAGAGATAAATAAACTGTGGATAAAAAATGCTTGACGAATCAATAGCCAGAGTGAAAAAAAGATGAAATAAATAAATAGAAATTCTTCTCTTCATATATATTAAAATATTGAAACTTATAATCCCCCGAATAGCGATAGGATATTATTTATTGAATTTGTTGTAGGATTAGTAATAGAAAAATGAAGATATGTACACATATGTATACATACACATATAGATATGTATATATCTATTTATTTATCAACCGAATTGAATTAATTCAATTTAGATGATTTAGTAATCGATTTAACATATGCATATAACAACTTGTTAGAGCAATTCTTCTCCTGTTTCTTTATTTTTTTTTTTTTTCGTTTCGGGAAACTTTGGTAAATTGAACGATAAGGAGCAGACTTTTTATTGTTTATTTTTTTTCTTTATGAGATTCCATCTACACAAGCCAACCAGTTAATTATACATTAATACCCTACGGTATATATGGCGTGCGATCCACAAGACTTGAACATCGCTGGCGTCTCGCGATGCCCAGGGGAAGTTATTGGTATATATATATAGATATGTATATTATATACATATGTATTATATATAGGTATATGTACTGGCCTCTGGGCTTGAGCCTTTTATACATTTTTCGTGCGTAAAATTGAGCGGCCGTTATCCGGCACCGAAAGAATTTTCAGTTCAGAAGCCCTGTATATAATGCGCGTGGCTTTGAATACATTTTTATCTCGTTCAATATCTTACTGATGTTGAGAATAAATTCTTTTTGGTTTTCTTGTTTAATTCTTTTTTTTTTTTTGTTATATGAGACAAAGTTGAATAATTCATATTATATTTAATATGTTATTAACTTTCATATTTATCTGAATATGTTTAATTGTTTGTAAAAGGTTTTTTTGGTATTATTTTAATTGTGGGAGAGCCTCGTTTTCAAATTGAACTTTCGATTTTACATTTGTGGCAGGGAAAAATGAGGTTATGGAGTGAAAATTTGAGAAAAGAATTCGATGGATTTATTCTTTTGTTTCAATCGTGAATTTTAATTCTTACTGAATAATTTAATTCAAATTTTTACCTCTTCAAAATTTCCAATTGGTATAATTTTATTATTTAATAAAACAAATTGCAATAAATCAATTTTCAAAATTTAAAAGTATAAAATTACTCCACTGATCTACTTAGATTTAACAATAGAAGAAAAGGAAAAAGAATTGAATGGCATAAAATTGCATTCAGCATAAAAACAAATAAATAAATATATAATTGATGTTATTCTAAAAATTCCATCATGGATAACTGTTGACATTGTATAACAGATAATAAGAAAAATATTAATTAACATCTGGTAAACAATTGTCACATCAAATATACATATCACCCATAGTATATTAAAAAGTGTCATGTTACATCTACAATTTAATATACACATCATACATAAAATAACAGTTTATATATATCCTATACCAATATATGTAGATATGTGAATATGGGGACGAACTAAGGGTTAAAAAGAAATTGCGTGCCGTGACTCGGGTAGCCCAATTACTAACCATGGGTTGTTACCCCCTGGCGTGTCATTTCCCAAAGAATATTATCTGTGTTGCGTGTGCGCGACGCTCGAGTCAGCCCTAGGAGCAACCTGGTGCGGGACCGATTGTTTTAAATGAGAGTATATGCAAACGATCAGAATCGGATCATTCGTTTAAGAAGGTAAAGGTCGATATCGATCCCTGCGCTTTATATTTTCTTTGCATAAACCTTTTCAAAACACATGAGAATGATAAAGAAAAATATATAAACTCTTCTCTGCATCAGCTTTACGTTTATTTTTATACACTTTTTTTTCCTCCCTGCGATATGTATACCCTTATTTTTTCACTTGACGTGACGAATCGCGTGCACATCAGCTAGCATCAGCGAATTGACTTTTTATCCACAAATAAAACCATAGTGAGAACGATTATCGAATGTGCTTATGTATAGAGTGAATGAATTATTTTTAAGTGTTTATTCAACGTAGTTGTTAATTAAATATCTCACAACATAGATAAATATTTCTCTTCTTTTTTTTTTTATCTACCTTGTTTGTTAACCCTTTTTTTCTTTTTTTTCTGGGAATTATTTCTCTACTAATTAGGAAAACATAATTATATTTTAATATGTGTTCGTATATATGTATGAATATCTAATTAAAATACTGATATATATATATAGTTGAGGTGATTAATATTCAATCGACGCAACGGTCGTCGTTTATCATGAATTAATCATTTTTTTTTCCTTTCTTTTCATTTCCAGACGTAGATATTTCCTGCAATTAAATCCCTCATGTCGCAATTAAATTCCGAGTTGAGTTTGTATGTGCACATACAAAACATTACATATTGTGAATATGCATTTGTAGATATGTATTGAAATATGATTACGCCAGAATTTTAATTAGTTTAATTATTATTAACAGTAGTCAATGCTTAATATTCAATCAAAGCCCATTGAGAAAATGATTTGCATGGTTATTATTTAAATGTATATTTATATGCGTTTATTAATACATATATTGGCTGTCAATGATTTTGATTGTAGAGAGGGTGTGTTAAATATATTTGTATGTGATTATTAATATATGTGAATATGTATGACTGTGTATTCAATATTTTATGATGATGTTTGTTATCCATGCAGGACTAATTAATGATAATTGTTGAGTAAATGTGCAGCTTAAACTATTACGAAGTGATGTGATAAATAATAACATTAATTATCATTTTTTATATTATGTGAACATTGTCCGTGAGAAAAAAATATAAATTGATAATGGATTGTAACATTGTGAATTTAATATTTTAAAATAATAATCTTTATCTTTGGTTTTACGTTACTTGTTTGTTTGTGGGGAGAAAAATTCAGTGACGTGAGTTACGCGAGTGGATTGGTAGAGACGTAAATTGTGAATGTGAAATGAATAGATGAAGAAAATAACTAAAATTGAAAATTATTAATAAATAAATACTGAATTTTTGCTATTTTTTTCTGAGGAAAAATTGCTGAGATATTATTTTCTATTGTACAATTATAAATCTTATAAATTAGTTTTCAATTATCTTCAGACAATGAGAGAAGAATTTTTTTTACACGTCAGCTTTAATTGAGAGCAATTCAAAATATAATATTTTTTTATAGCAATCTCACAATGATTATTTTGTTGATTAGAACTCAATTCAGTGTCAAATTACGTCAGAAACTAAAAATAATTTCATAATGAAAAAGATTAAAATCTAAAAAGTAACTGAAATATCAGAAAATTGAAGTAAATCTCTACGTTAACTACCTGAACAGTATCTGATTCAACCCCTCTACTATTAACAACCCTCAAAATCCCATACAAAACCCTAATAAATAAAAAAAATATCACCAAAATATTTGAAAAATCTTCACAAAACTCAATTTCTTGATAATTAAAACCAAATTTTTTCTCACAACCTTATAAAACATCAAATCATAATGAACAATAAACAATAATTTCAAATAACAAAAATAAACATAAACAGTATAATATAATTCAAATACACACGTAAACATGTGAATGAATTTATAAATTAATGGTTTTCATTATTAAAAAAAAATATAATTGGCAAAGTAATAAATTACGTTATAGTCATTTATAATATCATTGAAGCTGTGTGATTATATACAGATAGACACATATATAAAATCATTCTCATATTGCATTGTAGTATGATATGAACACGCACACAAATATACACGAACAAGCACATATATATATCAAAGAAGTGCTTCGTGGAATTCGTTTTAATTTCCGCCGTGACTCGAATTGATATGAGCCGGCGCCGCGCGCGCGCCAACCCCTTTTCGCGCGTCCTCCCTCACCTCCTATATATATATATATTCGTTTATATATATTGGTACCCCTAGTGCGAACTCGCGAACAATTGTAATTCAAGATTATTATCATTAAAGACAATTAGCGGAGCATATAAATACAAGGCGTATCTATGCTCCGTCGCTCGTAAGAAATCCACCCGCTTGTGATGCACTCGCGCAACCAGACTATTTAATTAATGTTTTCCTTTTGGCGTGAAATTCTTTTATTCAACACACATCCATATGTATATTTAAGTTTTATTCATTCACTCGCTCTCACTTTCCTCCTTCCTCTCGCTTCCTATTTAAGTCACTTTTGCCTCTGTTTCAGAGCACAAACACGATAAGAAAATTAGATGAGTGCGCGCATCAGACAGATCGGCACTGTCAAACAACACTATAACGAGTCATATACATATGTCAAGCGCGCGAGAGAAAAAAAAAATTAATGAAGAGATAGACTATATTGGGTGAGGAATATATGTTTACTAATGTAGGCCGGAAAGATCAAAAACTCAAAATGAATAAAGAAAAAAAGGAAATGAGAATAAATAAAAATAACAAAAATATGGTATAACGCTTCGAGGTTATCAGTGATAACGTATACACATGGATCAGTGTATATTTCGGTGACACATTTATTATTTTTTGCATTTCATCTTGTTTGTCATGAAATTATTCAATCGCAATTATTTTCGCAACATGTAAATTTAAGTCAGTCAATTTTTTTCCTCACCAATTATTGTTCATAAATATATATGATTATGAACAATGGTGTCAATGATGGCTACGTATTCTTAAATATTACACATATGTCTGTGTGTAGAACTGCAGCATAGTATTACCTGTCAAAATACGCCAGCTGTCTCGCAATATAACGATGTCTGAGAAGAGATAATGAAAGAAAATTATATGAAAAGAAAAAAATAATAATAAAAGAAATGAAAAACGATTTTATAATAACGTGAAACTGCAACAAGATTGTAAGCACGTGCACATGTGATGATATAAACGCACGTATACAACAATACATTTATATATAAATTAGATTATTATATCTGACAATCATGAGATCAATTTAGTTGTTACTGCAAGAATATTTTGCGAGAACCGTTGAAATTTTGACGATTCAATTTGTCGGTAGCGCGCGAGGATTTTCAGCCCACAGCGGCACAATTGTAGAGACACGCAACCTGCATTTGCGAATTAACTTTGTGCCACATCAAATATATACATATATATTTAAAGATTGAAGAAAGAACTTTTGAAGAAAACGCAGAAGGAATATAAGAAGCGAATCCACAACACCGAGAAAGGAGCAAAATGCCAAAGAAGAGCAAAATACAAGTGTAGAAGTTATATTGGTGAACGGAGCGAGAGGGGAAGCAAGTTAGGAGGGGGTTGGATTACCAATATGACTATATACATACATATATATGTGTGTATAGATGTATACACCGGTAAAGGTATAAGAGAAAGAAAGGAGTTTTGAAAAGGGACTAACGACCGGCAGTTAACGGCGGCTCTTAAATTGCTGGTTGCCCGCTGCATCTTCTACGGACGGCCTGACCAAGAATTATTAAACTGTAGTTTAGTTTAAATTAAGTTATTACCCCCTGAGCCGGCTTGTTTTGTTCTTCCTTCAAGATTTTTCTTTTCTTCCCGCGTGCGCGCGCGAACACACTCATCCACTTCAATAAATATACCATACATATATATATTTATTTATGTATTTATCGTTTATTACAATTTTCGTTTGTGAAAATCTTCGACGTTTATTTGATGAAAGTTAATGCGATGTTCTTTCATGTGATTTTATATTAGAGGGTTAAGAAATGGAGATACAAAGAAAAAGAATTGAAATATTTATTTATTTATTTTTATATGAAAATGATTGCAGTAAATTAAATTCAGTTATTTACCGCATTTTTTTTCTTGTAGACTTTTATCAAAATATTATTCATATATATTTAGTTTTATATATGAGAAAGAAATTAAATGAAATATATGAAAGTAAAAAATTTTGCCCTGCAGGGAAATTGTTCAGTGTTTCAATGTTATTCTCTTTATGCTGGAATGTATTTTTTGTTTAGGGCAATGATCTGAAAAGAGTGCGTATATCCCGTCATTATTAAGCGATTAGGATGAAGATGAAGATGAGAAATTAGGTAGAGAGATTGACAAAAAAGTTGAAAAGGGAAAAAAAAATAAATAAATCTGAAAAATAAAAGGAGTCGTCAAGACTCGTTATATTCCTATACAACCGCGGTAAAATATCGTTTCAACATAATAGACCGCTAGGGAGTCTTCAATTCGTGGAAGATATATATACACGCATTGAGGGTTAACTTCATCGCAGCCCTTCATCTTTCGTTACAAAAGCATTACTATATAAAACGGCGGAAAATTAATGGGAGTATCATTATATCATGTCTTATTTTTTTTTCCATTTTATTTCTGATGAATCATGATAATGAAAAATATATTAAAAAGATTTTTACTCTCTCACTTCTAATTTTTATACTGCAATTCTTTTTCCCACTCTACATCTCACTTACGTCGATTATTATTTTTTTTTTCAAATTCATCCTTGTTATTGTTAACAAGCATTTACAAATCACATCTGTCGACGAGAATCGATCGTTGTCGTCTTGTTATAGACAATTTAACTGTTCTGATACCTATACTTAAATATAAACACGAGAAATTGTGGTTTCATTTGTATTTTTTTTTTTTCTTTGCTATTCTACAACTTTCTTTTTCATTATTTTGAATTCTCAATTGCATGTGTGTTTGTATACTGTGTGAATAGACAAAATGCTGTGTGGATGGTAATCAAAGAAATTATAAGAGGTAGAGAGAAATAGCAGCAGCAGCAGCAGCAACAGCAGCAACAGCAGCAGTGTAGTAATAGTAGTAGTAGTGGTAGTAGAAGAAGATAGAAGTAATTTGCTGGAGCTAAAACACGCGACGAGTCACCCTCGGCGCAATAATCCTGATGTCTCCTCCAGCATAAACTTCTACCATTATATCGTCCAACCATGATTTCTTAACGATCCGCTTCCCCAGTTAATTTAAACTTGAATAACATTCGCTAGTAGCGTTAATGTTTTTTTTTTTATTTCCCTCCTACTTTTTAATTCAAATAAGAATTTTTAATATGTATTTTAAAATCTTTTGTTATTTTATTCATATATGAATCTCATTTATTCTGAATTAAATTAATAATTTTCCTCAGCGATTCACCAACAATAAAATCAATGAGAATAAAATCAACGTAGTTTGTAACACTCACTTGAAATAGTTGTGGTTTAATGCTGGATGGAATATAAATAAGGAACAAAGTGTGAAGGGTGTGAATGGAATCACGTAAAAAAGAGATTTTCACCCCTCGTGCATTCTCGCAAAACATTATTTCTCGTCCGTCGGCTGACGAAAAGAAGGTGGCAAGAGTGATGGATAAGTATATACGTATAGAAGTGCAAAGAGCGAAGCTGCTTCTGGGTTGTATGTTATAAGTGATCCCACGAGGATATGGGGAACGATCTTATGATTGACCGCGTTACGAAAATCCCTATGGACCGTTTTCTCGGACATTGTGTACTGAATTTTTCGATTGTGAAGATTCGTTTGGCAATGATCGTTTCAACAGTAGCAAAAAGATGTAGCTTATTTATGAACATGAAAACACTTCACGTTCTTTCTTCGTCAATTCATTTTTTTATTTACCTGATAAAGACTAACAATAATTCTAGATATTTAATCATCACCTTTTTTATCATCTTCTTCGTCCTGATGATCACCAGGATGATGTAAATGATGAGCACCAGCATGAACGCTAGTTATTCCTGGTACAAGTGGATGATTTCCTAACGTAGAATGGGGATGATGTGGATGATGATGACTGAGGAATCTGACAGCAGCAGCAGCGGCTTGATGCTGCGCTTGCATTGTTTGTTGCACCTGACTTTGTACATTGCTTAATACCGCATGATGTGGTGGCCATCCAGCAAGATGAAATGGAAAGACGGGTGTCGCCCTCTGAAACAGCCGTGCTGGGGTCAGTAATGAACCACCAGTGACAGCTGTCCCACCACCAGGAGGCGGTGGGAACGACAGGCCACCTCCTGGCTCAAGAACCATATTCGGCACCAACGTGACAATTTTATTTTTGTTTTTCACGTCCCACGGGATTTATTATTCCCGGGAACTGTAACGCACAAACATTTATAATCAGTTTCTAACAATTGTTCTTCTTGTTATCAATTGATTGATATTTTTTGGAGCATCATCATTTTGTTGGTGACATTCAACAGAATTTTTTAATTGCGATGATTATTGAAATTAAATCTTTAGGAATGTGTCTATTTTCTATTCACTATTGGCAATCTTTCAAGTAATTTGTTAAAGAATTTTACACCGCTATGAAATTAAATTCCACGTGTATGAGTTTCATAGTCCGACGGACGACGAAAGTGCGCTTTTTAACAAGTGTTCACCAATCTGATTCTTAACAGTGTCTTTTAATATTCATTTGACACCATATGGTAACATAAATATCCAGACCACGTGTTTTCTTGTAGCAATTGATCATTTGTTAATTACATTATTTTTAACGTCATCCTGGAAGACTAAGTAATGTTCTGATGATTCTTGTAACAACAGTTTCAATGTTAGCAAAATATTAATACATAAAACACCTGGACCGTCGCATCAATTTTTTGCTCTGACACAAATATCCTTCATCCACTATCAAACTAACTTAATCAACTTCAATCCAAGACAACAATCACTGTCTCACACGTTATAACTGTTCTAAAAATCGTATCAACCCAACATTAGAATCACTGGCAACAAATCAATGTCTATCGTATGACAAACATAAAACACTGATGGAACATTCACTTCTATCCAATTTAAAATCACCACTATTATTCGTTGACATTTTATAATTGTTCACAATTAACAATTATCACCAAGCTTTCATTGATAATACAATTTAATAGTCCGCATTAATTTCACGTATGAGGATAAAATGTCAACGATTGACAATTGTGTGTTGACGTTATGTGAAGACGTTGGGTATCGGGTGTAGTGTGGCCAGGGTGGACCACTACGGCACGAGCCAACGGCACAATACTATCTGACCAGACACTAACGCGAGAACTTCCCCACCCGTATAATATTCAGTATGAAAACCCGTTTGGGGTTCCACCCAGACTTATCATCATTGGTTGGCGTTGTGTCGGGTTCCGGGGATCCGCGATTTGTCCAACCAATCCCCATTCACCATTCTCATCATCAGGCACGCCCGGCAACTGCTTTTTTACCCTGGAATTGAATCGACGCGGCCCCTTCTATCGCGCGTTGCCACTATATGCGCAGCTTATGAACACTGGTGGGGACGAATCAATTGACGACTGCCCCGAATCAAGCCGCAAGATGGCTCCTCCCTTCCAAATTGTGTTGTAACCCTACAGAAACTACCCCTCATGTGTCATTCACAAACACACATTAGTATGGTTATATATATAATGTAGAGAAAATATACAACTTCATGTCAAAGTATCTTGGAGATGTTTTTTTATGATGAATATTTCTGTTCCTACTTCATTCACAATTCAATAATATCAGTGGAATTTTAATTTTCTTGTTTGAATAATTAATTTATATTTTATGCGGATTCTTTCGAATTTTTTCTTATGTATCAAGTTTGGAGGGAGGAAGGTTTGAGAGAAGTAGAAAAAAAAGTGTGTTTGGTATGTGTTGAATAAATATGAAGTTTCTTGAGATATAAAATGAAGATTAATTTTGATGGGGTGAAAAAATGAAAAATATGATTATTGACAAATTTATTTGCTATTGTTTTATTTTCTTCTGTTCTTTTTTTTTAATTATTTTAATATGTTGACAATTTTTTTTTCGTGCTGTAGTATGTCAATTTTTTGAGGGTGGTTCGTGCTAACCAGCCGAGGGGCGTGTTTTTTTACCGACACCCCTACATTGTTCTTTTGTTTCGCAGCCTCCGGGGCACGATCCTCTTTTAATAAGTGAGAGACGATGAGTAGAGACAATGTTGAAGAGAAAGAAAGAAAGAAAAAGAGAGTTTATATAGAAATATATATATAAAACGTAGGGTGGACTTGGAGGCGTTAAGTAATTACGTCTATTCTCTTCTGGGTAGAAAATTACCTTCGCCCCAAAGCGTCCCGAGACTGTGGATGGCAAGAATTAGGAAATTAAAATTAACCCGAGTTTTCCATTCTCCACTTATTCCTTCATACAAAAACCTCTTTGCATTAATACAACTCTGTGTGCATTTGAATTTCAATAATTTTCTTCCACACATTTGCATTACAATTTTACAAACGTTGAATCATTATATTTCTTTCCACACTAATGAAATTTAATATATTTAAATTATTCAAAAATAAAGTAAATTTATTGATAACAAAAAAAAATCACAATGCAGAAAATTACGCATCTCGCGTGTACACCATCTGAGCCCATGTCAGTTTATATCCCTTGAGAAAAAGAAGCCTTATATTCATGAAGATTATTTCCCATTTCCGTCATGGCGCCCGTGTATCGTTATTTAACTTTTATATTAAAGCTAACATATATAACACAGTGCGCGCAAGTCACCGTGGAAATTTGATGTATAGCAGACGCGTGCCTTGCTTCCTTCAACCCATAAGTTCCTTTCGCCTTAAACGTGAGATATCGCGCTCGATCAATTTTTCATAACTCCCACCCCGTCGTCCAATTTTCTTACCTTATTTTTTTCTTTACTTTATCATCCCTTCCCGGAAACCAAAGTCTCTTCATAAACCTTTATATTAAACATACCAAAATGAACTTACCAATTCATCATAAATTTTCCAAGAATAATAAATACGAAATCTACTATAAAATAAAATTGAAATAATTACCCTACAACTTTTTTATGTCTTTAATATTTTCCACCACACCCGATTTTATTCCTACATCTTTTCCTTCTCTTTTATCTAACAAACATTTCCACCACTGTGACCAGATAACCTATATTTACGTCTTGTTCGAATTGAATCTTGGAAAAGCGCACGTTGTAACTAGAAAATAAGAGGAATGTAATGGCCCAGGTGTGGACGAAAAATAGAAGAGGAAAATAATAATAATAAATAAATAGACAGAAGAAATGTGTGAGGATGGAAAAAGAGGGTGAGAGGAGTTTCCGTGGCAACGCGAGAGGGCTTCTGTGCACCGTTGCTGGGGCAACCCCTAACCAACCACCCCTAAATAAGCGTCGCTACGTATATACAAGTAAATATATATACGTAGATATTATATATTGAAGTGAGGGGGATGTAAAAGGTCGAGAGTCCTCTCTCGTTATTGCAGAGACACTCCGGGTTTGTCGGAGGCCATGAGCTATATCTACCCCACACATATACACTGGAGGGTGAAGAGTGTCAGTAAATGTTACCGCAAGAGGTGAAGAGACCTTAGTTAATTACTAAAGCGTTTTAATCGTCGACAAAGTTTCGTCGGTAGGAGACGCGGAAGAATATAAGGGAATGACGAAGGCTGAGAGTATCTTCACCCAGTTGTAGAAGGTACAGAGAAATTCTATGAGAATATGTATACAAAAGCTAAGAGGGTAGTGGTGTAAATTAGAGAGTCCCTCTGTACATAAACAACAAACTTTTTGGCATTGTATATTATTTGCGCCTTATGTCCGTGTTTCATTTCACCATTATACACTTTGTATTCTCAAGTTTATCTCTGAGTTTAGATGAGCTGAAATGTTGGGTCATCAACAAATAAAAGTGGATAACAAAAAGATTAAGTCATTCTATTAAAATGCCATATTAGATAAAATAAATGGGTGAGAATTATTTTTTATTCGTTAATTTAATTAAATTACCGGATTTTTTAATACGGGTTATTTAACAAGTTAAAACTTGTTTCAATGTGTAAAGTGGGAGAGTGAATAAATATAATTTCTCTATGAATATATGCATGTGTGTGTCTATGTGTATGTATATTCATGTTGCGTATATAGGTTGAGTGAGAAAGAGAGTTAGTGAGTGACGATGTACGCCCGGGGGTTTTGCGCACCCATGTCCCAGCATCCAACGACTAATTAAGTGCCGCTCGCGTTAATCGCAATGTGCCACCCGCGTAAATGCTGAAGAACACATAGAGAAACTGTACTCTGACTATGTAAACATCGGGGCAATTAGCTTGGTGTGACGTAAATTGTAGTTCTAACGAGTTACACGCGCCATAAATATAAATGTGGATGTACACATACGTATGTATGTATTTAATTTGAATATATAAATATATCTGTGAGTGGTAATACAATATTTTAGATTGCAAGGGAAATAGTTGTTTGAAATCAGTTGGGTGAATGGAATTTAGTTAGGAAAAATATCAGTACAGAGTTTAATTAAACAAAACAATAGACAAATGAGGATTTATAAATTAATTGTTTGTTGAGAAATTATTAGAAAGATTCCAAGTGTTCGTAAATTGATTGAGATGGGTGCACATTGCAATACGATTGACAACCGATAGATTAAACTTGTATTTCTTTCAGATTTATTATTTTAATTATTATGTTCATCATATGTAAACAAAAATCGTCTCGTCTGTTGAATTTATATCCATAAAATTATTCATTTCACATTTCTGTCATCAAATATCCCAAATAATATTTAAGAGTTTTGTATGATTTTTATAATCCCATTATCGACCAAATCACAATCATACATATACAAACATCTAAATAAAACTCTATATATTTTACATATATATATATATATATAAATTAAACCATCCCTTATATATGTATTGTGTCAATTCTTCTTTATATAAAAGTGCTAAGACGACATTTCTGCGTCGACACAAAATGTTCGAATGTTCAGGATCCTCTTGTGGCTCCGTTTTGCAAGTCAAATCGTCTCCATAAACAAGAGGAGCAGGAGGTACGTGCGACTACAGGGCATTTGACACACACACACACACACAGTAACATACAAAAAAAGAATGTAGAAAGAGAGAAAAGGTATGTGAGAATGCGAGAAATAGAGGAAGAGATGGCGATGATTGGGGAAGAAAGAAGGTAGAAAAAAAAATGAGAAAAAAATACAGAGGAAGATGGAGAGAACAGTTGAAGTAGTAGCAACCATAAAGAGGGGCTGCCACTGAAATACTCTTCTCCCTTTTGCCCTCTTTCTCGCGCTCACACGTTTTCTTGTCGTCTTAGTTTTTTCTTATGTCGACGAAATGCAAAAATGGCTGCTATGTGTCGTACGACAATTCTCCTTCACTCCCATTCTTTCGTTCTCCAACTTCTTTTCTTTCTTTAGTTCATATGGTTTGTCTTTGTCTTTTGCCTTGTTCACCACCCAAAGCACGCGACGACGGTTAGTTCTGATTAGCGGCAGGGCGAATGACGTACCACTGGTGAGATGACGTGCCTTGAATCTCGAAAACACACCACAATGTCTTCTCTATGTACATATATACATCGTTTTTTTTTTTTATTCTTTTTATTCTACTTTCTTTTCTATTTTTTATTATTTTTTTTTTTTCTCGTTCTCTTTTATTCGTTCTATTCTGTCACTCTTTCATTCTATATACACACAAAAAGTGTGAAATTATGTCTGCATTGTTAAATATCATCAAATTTCACGGATGAATTAATCAACGAAATTTTTAATGAAATAAAGAAAATTTGGATAAAATTCATTTTGACATTTCTCACTAGAAATAAATATTTTTTAATTTCAATCATTCTAAATATTTATTTTTTTTAAATTGATTTACATCAACTAACTAAATAAATCAAAGTGATAAAATTATATTTGACATTATTAATTCACAAATGTACAAATTGCTTCAATAGAATATCTTTAAGTTCAATAAAATAAAAATTGTTTTATCAATTTTCCAACAGGGTGGATCATGTGTGCTATCTATAAAAGACTTTCTTCATGAATACATAGAGCACAAATATACGTATCTGTGTATAGATATGTATTTATAAGTGTAAGGATAACCGAAGAAGATGGACGTGTTGCACGCACGGATACGCGCAGCATTGTTTAATAACGTCGTCCAACTTGATTTATGAGATAATAGTTAACTACCCGTAAATAACTTTAATCATACGGCATTCTTATTACGTCCTGTCTTATTTCATCTATACAATAAACACACATATACACTGTACAGTATTAAAGTTTCATATACACAACAGAGATAAAGAGGAAAGAAAAGAAAGAACAAAAAGAGAAGAAAGAAAAGTAAATATCTTCCAACACGTTTTGAATATATAAAAGTTTATTATGTTATATAGATTGAGAATAAAATGACGTAAGTTGAAATAGGGTGAAGAGAGGGATGTGCGAATTGAAGATGAGGTTAACCAATGGCATAGCGAGAAAGTAAAATACCCAATACAGTTTATTTCATCGTTGCTCCCTCGCGCATTCTCACACTCGTCGTTTTCTTTGGGATTCACACTCGCGCTGACTCAGCACTCTTTTTTTCCACTCTCTTTCATTCTCCTTTCTCACCCACGCATCACCACACAAACACATACAAATACATTAGGACAGTATGTATATATGTGTGTGTACAGTACAGTACTTTACACCTCGCCAATCGCTCTATTCTCTCTTCTTTCTTCCCTTCACTATACGCCACCCTTCTTTTCCTTCGTTTTTTCATGATGCTTAGTTTGAGAATGAAAGAAAGAAGAGAGGAATAAGGATAAATAAAAAATAGAATAAAAATAAAAGTTGGAAAAGTTTGCGATTTGCAGTGGGTCGTGTCATGGGACCAAGTTGCCAATTGGAAGCAAATTGTCAGAACATTGAGAAGGGAAAAGGGAATGGGCAAGTGAGAAAGATTTCGTTGGTTTTTTTCTTTTTCTTCTGCTTGATCAAATAGTTATTTATTTATTCTTATTTTTTTTGTTTTGTTATTTTCTTCTTCTTATTTTTTTTTTCGTTTGTAAATAGCGGTTTGAAAATGACAATTGAAGAAATAAATTAAATGTAGAATAGGAGCGGCAAGAAATTCGATTAACATCATTTTGAATGTAGATGTATACATATGTGAATGTGTATGAAACGAAGATATTGATATAAACTGGGGGCAGGGCTGAGTGTACAGTGTGCTTTGTAATCAGGACTCCATTACCAATCTTCCGTAGACATTGGCCAGAGAACCAAGTGAAGAGAACAGAAAAAAAAAGAATGGAAAGCAAAATAAAAACACAAAAGAAATTAGAACAAAATGAAAACGGAGAAGAGAAAAAGAAAGGTACCAATGATTTCTTTTTTTCCTTCTCTTTTTTTATACATCTTGCTTACAGACTTTTTTTTTTCATTCTTTTTCTTTTTTCATATTCAACCCCACTTCCCCCGAGCGCAAATTTGTCCGTTAATGCGATTGAAACGACCGCGCGTATATTCAAGAATTTATATAATAATAATATCGTACGTCGATCATAATAATTTAGTGAATCAAAGCGATACAACAAAATGAAAAAGCAACAAATTTTATAATTTCCTCTTTTTCTTTCCGCATCGATAATCGACATGATCAAACATCCAATACAGACACACACCCTATATGATAACGACGCCAAAAGACTTCCTTTCATCCCCCTAACATGTAAGAAAGAAAAAAAAAATAAATAAATAAAAAAGAAAGGAAACAAACAATAAAATGAAAAAAATTGTATATATACACGATTTTTCAATTTCACCAAAGTACTCGCTCGTTTACTCCGAAATCGCTATTACAATCTCGCTGTTGCCAAAGATATTTTGCTCTTCCTTGGAGGCATCATCGCAACGACGTAATAACGATGGCGAGAATAAGCTCACACACACACAAACACACAAACACCCACAGAGACGATATAAATATCCATGGGATACAATGCAGAAAAATATAAATTCAAGTGTGTGTATATATAAAATACTTTACCCGGTCGTTCGAGTAAATATACGAAAATGCCGACGCGAATGTTCGATGATGAAGTTATCCAGCGATAATGGCTCTATTACCCTCTCGTGCGCGCAGTCTCTCAAACGACGCGACGATCTCTCAGTATATCCGCAATATAATATATATTATATATGTAAACGTGCGCACATTCAATACCACCACAAGTCGTTCGTCCGAACACATTCACATATACATTTGCAAAATATGTACCCGGGAAAGACGAAGAACGAGATATTAATTTAAATTCAATGGCAATGAGTTAGACAAGGTGGAAGGTATACATTGAGAAAGAAGCCATGAAGAGGGCACTCCTCACCTTATACTTACCATGGCGATTGTTTATGTTGGCTGATGGCCACTTATGCTGCACACACATCGCATTACGAGAGAATCTCCCCTGTTCTCTCTTACTCTTACTTATTCGTCGATGGGTTTTATATACCGTCGCGTCGTATAGCCGTTACTTAGCCCGTGGCCTCGGCGTTGTAGGGTAATGGCGAACACGTTACGGATAAAATGTATATTTAGTTGAGGCGTATACAACTATATATCTATACAACTCACCAACGTTCATTGGTATATGTACATGTGTTCGTTATATATATTTTTATATGTGCATCAAAAAGGTACCCCCTTTTTCCTCTTAATTTTTGATCCTCAACGTCCACCTCTTCCTCTATATGACCTCTCATTATTTTTTCCCACCATCCAAAAACTCAATTGCTTTATTTTTTTTCATGTTCCTTAAAGTTAACATGATGCATTATTTTCCACGTTATGACTCGCACCTGCGTGTAAAACTCGATTTTTTATGTGTATATTTCTTTATTGAACGATGAGAAAATAAAAAGTAAAAATGGAAGTGAAAAAGAATGATGGAGAAAAAAAAGGGAATGAAATTTGTACTACATCGTTGATCAGTATAAATTGGATCATTTATATTTATATTTTTTTGTCAGTGGAGAAAGGAGAACGTAATATAAAATTATATGTAATGAAATTATTGCTCTTGGGCATGAATAGAAAGCAATTGGTTTTATTATAAAGTTTCGTTTAATAATGAATTATTGAGATATGGTGTTATTATGAATGTAATGTTATTTGCGTGTGAGATATGTTGAGAATCAATAGTTATTCATTAATGTACTACGTGAATTGAAGACTGTGGGCAGGATACCGGGGTCAGTTGCAAAGTGACCTTGCGCGCGCGGTTTTAATTCAAAGAGTTTGTTCTTATCGCGTCAAGCACTGTACGCAGAGAGAAACTTCTGTGTTTCTCTTTTGTATTAATTCTCTTATGTTGCTTATTCATTTCATTATATTATGTTTGTATTTGTCGTTGTCTTGCCGCTAATGATACATCGAAATTATCATGACACAGAACTATCAATGTTCGTATTTCTTCACGTTTATGAAGATAGAATAGATCAAACTTTCCTTGACTGGTGCTATCTATTCATGCGAATGAACGCCTTTTTTTTCTCATTCTTTTGACATATTTTTTATGTTTGTAGTAGACACTTCCTGCTTTACAATATAGACCGCATCAATGGAATAATCGAGTGGTGTATGAACGGTTGTCCAATTGATATCGCGAAATGCGGCCGAGATAATCATTGAAAAATTTTATGAATGTGGGAGGGCATTCATTAATGAACTGTTACAAATGTAGAATAATATTGTGCAGAGTGTATTTATAGTTCTTGAGTTTGATTTGGTGGATAATTTGAATTTATTTATCTTCTTTGTATTTTTTTGTTCGTATTTGAAAGAATATGATAAGAAAATTGGGGAGATGAGCGATTGAATTTTTTGAAGAAATATTATTAGACTTGTTTCAGGAAAAAAATGAAAAGTTGATTGATTTAATTAATTTGTGCTGAGAATCGGATTAATATTAATGATAGTTTCATTATAGTTTTGATCAGACGCTGAATTCATAACAAGTTTTATTTTTATTTTCGTTTGAAGAGAAAGGAAAAATCAATTTCAACAAATTAATATGTTAGCCAGAATGTCGAAACTTCTTACTTAATCTGTGTGTGTTAGTATGCGTTAATTCCCTACAAGAAAATTTATTTTCATTCACCCATGATATCATTGTTATATAGAATCCCAAAATCGATATTTTTCCATTCGATTTGGACAAAGGGAACTGATTCCCTCCCTTACAATTCTTGCATTATCCCATTCACCATTGGGATCATTTTTATTTCTATTTTGAAAGTTGATTTGACACACCAATTTTCACGATTCAATGAAAAAATCCTATCAATTGGAATATTTTTTTTTTCAAAACTGATACCATCAAGAATTGAATCAATTATTGCACAGGAAGAATATTGAAAAGTTTTTAATATTGTCCAATTAAAGAAAAATTGTTCCTTTCCCATTTTGATCAAGAAAAATTCCACGTTCAATTGCACCCTCACGACTTCGTCTTTAGTAACAAAATTTTTGTATTCTAAATTTAATTTCCTTCAGATCCATTGCAAAATTAACCAACAATAATATCCAACCCATATTTCACATGGACTACAAATCACAATTTTTTACTACAATAAATAAATCCGACAGCAGATCAATTATTCTCAAATCATTCACCTACAATTTAATTTCAACCACATCAAATCAAACGACGCACGTACGTAATTCACAACAGTCTATTTAAAGCGTCATGGGAAAAAATGGAGCCAAACCGATATAAAACAACAAACGTGTGTGATCGATCCAATCATAATAACCATGAAAATATATTTTCCTTCTCCCACATAATCCGAAAAAACTGCCACCATATACATCCATTGAAATACATAACTCTATTACTTATATCATTATACATAAAACGTGCATCAATTAATCACGCACAATCAAAGTCATATTTGTTTTCCAAATTAGTCACACATGACTGCCCCGACCATTTTCAAAAGACGAAAGGCAAAAAATTCCAATCCAACATTAATAGAACGAAGGGGAATTATTTACGCTCTGTTTTTCAGTACATCTATGTGGAATGTATAAGAGAATTTTCCCACTGGCTTAGATACACCATAAAACACAACTCCAAACGTAAAAAAAAAAAATCTAATCCAAAATATATAATAAAATAGCCATTAAGTTTTGTGTATCAATGATTTTAGCATTGCATCATATCAATTCGTATAATAAACGTCTACGTTTGGTTGCATAGATAAAAAAGAAGGCGGTGCAGGACTTTTCACAAGATATAAATAAAAGACACGAAAAAGAGCAACAAATCCAGTGGCTCTATCGACAATCACCGGTGTGGGTAATCCTATACAGCTTGCTTAGCGTAAAATCCTTTAATCGATAGTTTGCTTAACCCGATGCCACGTGTCGGCACGTGCTATTGAGCCTCCATTAGAGAGATGAGAGCAAGCGAATAAACCAACGATATATAAAATACGTATTTGGTTGTGTATATTGTATATATATATTCGTTGTACATAACATGAAGAATTATATAAGACCATATCTATGTTAATATAAAAATGTTGACGTACCCACCGCATTGTCACGAGTCTTCTGTCTATCAGGGCGTTTGGTTGTCTCCTTTGCTCTCTTTGGATCTTCAATAACTGTATTGTTGGTATATACACAAATACACAAAGGGGGAGTGATGCCGAAAATTCGACACGCAGCCGGTAGTATTCTTTATATAGGGCTCGTGTGATTTTTCTACCCCTCAATATAATGTAGTGTTTAGCAACATGAGAAGACTCTGAAACGAAAAAAAAAATATATGAGCAATTTTTATCACACTATTTCATCATTAAATAAATCAAAAGATGAATAGATTTATACATATGTTTGGGCGGAGAAAATTTATCTGCTTTTATTGATGACAAATTGTAGATTAAAAAAAACAGCAGAAAATGATTTTTTGATTTTTACCTGAACTACTTCTAACTATAAATCATTTTTACTAAATTTAATTAAGAAATTTTGACAAAATGTCCAAATTAAACTTTCTAGTTGTTCCAGATGAAGGTAAATAATTATAAATGATATTAATAACTAATAGAAAAAATTAAACAAAGTCAAATGATAAAAATAAATTCCGTTTATCAACATACAAATTTTCAAAGATTTTTTTTCAATTCGTGTCTTATCCGATGAATTGGTATATTATTAGAAGACAAGATATAGTAAAAATAAAAATGCCAAGTGCGTTAAAGACAATATTTACGTATAAACAATACATGTATGTTTATTTAACTTGATGGGTGGGTGTATAATTTCGTTATATACATATAATGATCGCGAGCAATTCGCTATTGATCGGTCTTCGTGATGTATTTATTTTCCATGATAAACATGGAAAGTATTGCTCCCACGCTCGCGAGAGGATTCCAATACGAGGTCGACCTCACTTCCTCCGATAGCGGCGTCTCAGAGTCTGCCACCATCATGACGACTCTGTGGCCGCAGCTGTTTGTCTTCATTCTCTTTGCATGTCATTCTTCATCTATATTCTTCTGCATCTTCTTTCATCCGCTGGTAGACTATCTCACACATTTATATGGGATATTAATTACAACTGAGATAACAAATCCGTTGAATCGTTCGTGTTGAAGCATCCAACGCGTCATATATAAACAAACGTTTTAATGAGTCTCACCAATACGATGGATCATTTCACTGAATAAAATTCAGCCGGAAGTGAATTTTATATTCCACTAATATTTTCAATCTCTTCTTTTTTTTCTTTCCCTCCCTCTCTCTAATTTTATCCTCAAGCAATTCATAATGCGATACGAAGACAAACATTATATTGTTGCAAAATAGAATGACCTAATTAAAATAATTACATATCTAAAATAATATATAATAAAAATAATTTCAAACAATTAAATTAATGAAGTATTTATTGAATGAAACAGATAAATAGTTTCCATTATTTTCTACATATCTCTACACACTTACGCACACAAAAAAAATATTAACATTGGATAAAAAAATATGAGGAAATATTGTAAGGAAAATTTATTTGTAGAAATTGTTTTTATTATTCCCAAGTGGAGAACAATAAAATTTCAACATTATTATGTATATATGAAGTGTATATGTATATACATAAAGATATATAGTTGTATGTAACGGCAATGCATATAGTACAATGCAATATTAGCGTGCGCCTGCTATTACGTTTACGATCGACAAGAAAACGAAGCAATAATCGGTATAGTGTAAAATACAGGAAGAGCTCTTTGCCTCAAGCACTTTGTCGAGTCGTCTGCGTAAATCCTTGAACGCCAAGTTGTGCCACTGAATATAGATATATATCTATTTGAAAGATACATATACATATAGATATATTAAGTACTTTAATGTCCGGCATGCAGTCGAAAATTCAAATAATGCCTTGGGCACTTTGAATATTATATCTAACAATATCCATTATATATCTCTGAGTGTATATATATATATGTGAATGTAGATGGCGTCTCGACGAGAAGGGATACGCTCTCCGGGGTGTCGTGTATATTCTCTGACACTGTCAACTCTCCAGGGGTGATTATACAGAGCAAGTGACCGAGAGAGCAAGAAGAATTATATGTTCATTAATCATTTGCAAACAATCAATTTAATTGCGTCAACTTTCTATCGATAATTTGTTTCTTTTTTTTTCTCGGCTTTTCTTATCAAATGTATTGTTGGGAAGTTATTTAAATGAAATCATTTATCATGAGTATTGTGAACAATTTTTGTGTGGGTGAATGTGATGCATTGGGAGTCTACTGTTGTTAAGTAGAAATATTGAATACAATGCATGAGAAAAGATGACGAATGATGAGAAATTTTTATGGACATTTTTTATTTCATTGGGAATTTTATTTGAATGTGATTTTTCAGAAGTATTCATATTATATTTAATAGGATTGATATTGTTATAACGAACACACCAAGATCTAGAGTTGAATATTAAATACAAAATATGATTCAATGTATAGGGGTTAATGTCACCCGGTTTTAATTAAATTAGAACAATTTTGTTCTTACAAGTCAAACAATCTCAAAAAAAAGGTATTAAATCAAAATAATTTCTTATCCACTTCCATTATACAGTTTTTTTTTTTTAATTATTTGTTGGGCATTATTTATTCATATAAATATTGCAATGATAAAAAGAATAAATGGAAAATAACAATAATTGTAAAAATAATACATTTTGAATAATGAAAAATTGGTTGGGTCATAAATATTATCAGCATACACGAAAGTGGTATAAACTGTAAAAGAGAAAATTTAATTCAAATAACATATACATATATATTATATAGAGTAAAAACTATTTATTTGTGGATGTTGACGAAATTCATATGTGTTAGAAGAGGATGAATTGCAAAGAGGCAAGAGAATGTGCGAGTATCAAGGGTGGTTATGTATATAGTGAGGGGCGTCGTGCGGCCAGGGCGCAGTGATTTAAAATGACAAGCGCTCTCGCGCACGTTTTCTCACTCTCTCTCTCTTTCAGTGCCAATGCTAGCGGGGGTAGTTCCCGGGGGTGCTGTGCCTCACGCTCTGGTGCGCCTCCGCGCCGCTTCCATGCTCCGCGATTAAAAAACTTCCGCCCCGGGCACTGCGGAGCCGCGCGCGCGAATTTATTAGCTATGGGCCAACCTCCTCCCCTTTCACATCACCCTCATACCCCTCATTTCATTTCACTCTGTATGTATACACTGTTGTGTATGATTGTGTGTTAGTATTTGTGTTTGCAACCCCCGCGGCTTGCTCGTTAATACGCAACCACGAAAATTCAGACAATTGTGGGCGCTTTGTGATATAATTTCTAACATATTACTATTAAGGTATGGACGAATGGAAAGATGAATTTAAGATGCTCTTTTTTTAACAGTTTCGATTAATATACATTTTATTTATCCGATTTGAGGACCAGTAAAATTTTGTACATAATCGAAAATAGATTAGGAAGTTTTGCGGCGAGAAATAATTCAATTTTCAAATTGCATTTCGAGTTCTTCACCTTTTCTTTTAATGATCAGATCCATTTTTTTATTTTCTTTTCTATTTACAATTTATTTATTAATTTAAAAATTCTAAGAATTATCAAATTTCTCCTAAATTCACCTCCTTTTATCAAAGTAGATTATATTGAACGTTTTTCATATAATATCATCAAAATCATAATCACGTTCGTCCTTACTTATTTGAAAATTTATTTATTCAAACATCAAATTCCCCTCTACGTCCTTCAATCTCATCACCGATTAAAATTGAATGAAGAGTAAATGTAGACACGTGGGAATATTAAATATCTGCGTGTTGTGTTCCCGAACTTTTATCGAGATTTATATAAATAAAGTGAAAATGTCAAAATATTTACCAAGCAAATGATCAAGAGCCTTCATTATATGTATGAACAAATAAATATAAGTTTTCCCTAAATATCTCATGCACGTGTCGGTATTGTGACTATGCATTTAACTGACTTTTCGTCGCCTCTGTAACTCGATTTATTGTCTCTTTCTGGCACATTCCCGCGCTCGTATCCATGTATATATATATATATATATATAGATCATTCCAGGTCTGCCACTTGGGCATACACACGAGAGTCGTAGCATCATTTAAAGGGATGATGGATGTTTGGCACGCGACTGACACGCCTTCGATATACCCCTTAATAACTATCAGTCGATGCAGTCAACACCAAACATATGTAGATTTCAAAGTTAACTTTATGTAAGAAAATTCTTAAGAATAAAAGAATGATAATAAAATTATATTTCGTTTGAAATAATTTAAATAAGATGAAATTAAATCTCACTAAACAAAAAAATAAAATAGTTACATCATATAACATTGTTTACTCTGAATTGTTTACAAGTTAATTACGTAAATGTTTCTATTCTTATTATGAAAATTCACCAAAATTAAACAACACCCATGACACGTCTTAAATGAATCGGAAGTAATAAATCATTGCGGTCACAGAGTTTACCTCGATCGTGCATAGTTCACTCAATTAAACTGCAGTAACAGTTAGCAAAACTACATTTAACGCAACTCGATATTAGTTTTGTTCATCATTAATTAGTTCAGTATATTGCAGGGTCTTTTTAATTGTAACAAAAGTTTTCTAATGCAACATCAAAGTGTGCAATAGCAACAAGAAATTTGATATAGTAAAATAAATGTCGAAAAAATATTCCACATTTATAAATTTTGTGATATCAAAAATAAATTCTGTTCTTAGTGTACAAAAGAAAAAGGAGCCATTCAATCTCTTCAACATCATTGTCCTTATCTTTGTGTAAGCATAAAACGCTTTAATAATCGAAAATAAGTATGTGAGTGTGAGTGAAAATATCAAACGATTCATATGTCTCACGGGCGACGTAGCGAAATAATAGGGAAATGAATTTTCGTCAAGAGATTCCAATCGTGAAGTCGCGCGCGCGCGCCTCAATGTCTCAACATCATCGGTCACGTCTTCACCCACCCTTCTTTATACACATGACAATATTCATATATGTATATATATATATCTATATGTTGATATAAAAAAAGAAAGTTCATGAAACTGTCGCCGGAAGGCTGTGATCGCGCACAAACGTTGGGATGATATCATTTTTTAAGTCCCAACGCGCAAGGCGATCTACGAACGTGTGTTCGATCTTTTTTTTGACTTTATGAGATGCTGTGTATATCAAAAATCCAACTTCCTCTTTTTTCTCTCTACTCTCCCTGCAACACGGATAAAAATCTTACGTCATCCATCACAACGATTGAAAGACATTGAATGAGATATGCCAAAAATAAAAAGGAAAAATAAAATAAAATAAATTATCTAGTAGATTCAGTTTTTTATTTTTAATATTTTGAAAGATTTTTTTACATTAGAAAAAAAATTTATTTCTACCTTTTAATCTTGTGAATGAATATTAAATGTTTATATTTATTTTTTTATGTCATTAGAAAATATATTTAGAGGTGATGGAATGAATAATTGAGTTGATTAGGAGTTAACACTGTACTAATTGTGTAAATGTCATCATTTCCTTTGTCACTTTTCAACTTCGATTCCAAACCATCATCAGAAAACGTAATGTGTTTTCTCCCTTTGATTAATAGATGTCTATACGACACAGAGCCTAACCATTTCCCCAAGCTTTCATGTGATCTCAATGCTATATACATTTAGAATGTGCGTATAAACCAACCACAAGCATCCGAGGGGAACGATCGAGAGAGTCGCACACCCCCTGCAGAGCGAACACTAACGTGATTCTCCACCAAATCTGTTTGAACCCCTCTAACAAGAATTATATTTGGATTACAAGCATTATCACTCATGGCGTAAACTTGACTTTTATGGTGGTAGAATTACGTCAAATCCCATAGAAATAAACATATTTTCTTTCTATCTCTATATATTTACTTTATCATTGTTTCATCTGATGAAAGAAAAATCTTTGATTTAAATAAATTCTTATTTCAATACTTTTGTTTTCATTTTTATCTTTATGAATTCATCAACTTTTTTATTATTATTTCCAAGTTGATAAATGAAATAATAATATTAATAAACTGCAGATTGTAATGACTGCAGTTGAAAAATTATTTTTAGTACACGTCATTGAGTTTGTATTGGTGGGAAGTGAGATATAGAGAAAGAAAGTGTTGGATTCGTTATGTACAAGAAAATTAAGATTTCCAGGAGTGACGCCACTGCGGTACGTCTGTCGGCGGTCTGACAGCCAAATAAAGGACAAATAAATTAAGTTAATATGCTCCTCACTCGCAAACGCCCGAATACAATCTTCCTTGAGGCTGCGTATTAACGCGCTCATCCTTTTCTTTCTTTCATTTTTCTTTACGTTGTTTCTTTTTCTCATTCACTCATACATCTATGTATATATGTTGGTTCGTTTTCTGTCGCTTCGGCCCCTTCTCTCTGTCCCGTTGTGCCGCGCAGTCCCATTGTGTACGATGGAATTTGTAATTTAGATTGATACGTTGCGCCGGCGGTTCCCTTTCGGCTCTTCATCGAGATAGTGAACAAGGAGCGCGCGCGTCGTCATTCGTTATGACTCTCTCGCCACGAATTTTGAGAATTTATGTATCTATCGACTCCAATGGCTCTCGCAATCGCAACTTTCTCATTCTAACTTCTACTTATTATATATTTCTTGCTTCTTCACTTTATTTCTTTCACGCATCGTTAATGAAACGAGTATGAGAATAGAACGTGAAAAAATAAATTTCAAGACATTAATTATCAGATTTACTTGATAACGGGTCACATTCTTTAGCAAATGCTGCATTTTTTTTTTACATTTAATGGAAATTGAAGTCAATATGTTTTCATAGAATTGTACGGAATGTATAACGAGAAATTAACACAATGTGATAAATCATTGTAGTGTGATTTATTAAAAATTTATTTACATTGTTCAATTGATGGGATTCAATTTTTTGTTTATATCTTCAGCACATTTAAACAATTTTTTTGTCTATAGTATTTATTTATTGGTTAGATTTAATAAAATTTTTTTATTAATAAACAGAATTGAATAGTCTTACCAAAATAACATGACATTTTTCAATTTAACTCTTTAATCAAATATTCTATAAACGCAATTCCATGTCAGAAGCCCAAAAGTTAAATTCTTGATAAAATGATGATAGCTCAGGGGAAACCGAAAATTAACTCTGAAGAGAAAATTACAAGAGGGTATAAATGTGTATGTGTGAAAATGGACGCGTGTAAACATATATACCATAGACGAAATTCCGATGGTGTAGTCGTGGAAGACTTCATAGTTAGCCACTACTATCAGTTACACTATTATCTCCTAGTGGCCACACTACACCAGAAAAGCTACGATCTCATCTGCTCTGCACCTTCAATACACCGGGTGAGTACAATGAAATCAACACAAAATATTTCAACCCAAAAAAAAAAAAGAAAATTAATCAGAAAAATAAAATTGAACAAAAATTGAAATGATAATTCAAGAATATCTGAATTATTTCTATTCAAACAATTTTTCATCAAATGTGTCAAATAAAAATTCATATTATTTTTATTCTTGTTGATAATAATAAATTTGATATATAACACTAAATTAACTGCAGTGAATGAGTTAAATAGTAGCGATGCCAATTAAATTGCATTGTGTTTAAGTGTGTAATTTATTTCACATTGAAGTGAAGAAATTGTTGATTCGCTTCGCGCCTCATCTCTATTTCTCTATGGCGCACCCGTTATAGGAGGGTATAGGCCAGATCGAAAGAGAAAAGGGATGGAAGGTAATTAATTGCCATGGCAACCCCGAGCACAGAGGCACATCGAACCACCACCCTCTCTGAGCCGCGCGCGCTTTAACTGAAATATGGCGCCCCGTACAAATTCCTCTGCGCCCGGCCCTCATCGTTTCATCCTTCATTCACGCTCTCTCTCTAACGTTTCCTCCTCACTCTCCTCATACTGAAGTAAATCGAGAGACGACGCACGAGCACTCACACCATGTTTCCAACCTCCTCCTCCACCTGCTTCTACTCAACCATTTCTCTCCTCTTTGCTCTATCGCTTTTCACTCTCGCTCCCTCTCTCATCTTCTTCCGCCTTTCCCTCTTCACTCTGTTTGCCATCGTGTGCGCACACGGGGGCTATCGATTCAGCGCCGGACGACCCGGGACGAGCTAAAACCGACGAAAATTAATTCCCAACGCCGATCCTCTGAGAGGTTCATTTTGATTCGATTCCATTGCGACGGAATTGAGAGCTCTTCTGTATATATCTGTATATCCATGTGTCTGTATGCATCAAAGATGTCTTTTATGGTCGGACGGATAGGGATTAATTGAACAAGAGTGTGGATTTTCGTGGGTTTAATAATTGTTTAATTGTTTTCCTCTTATCTTTTTTGTCACTAGTCAAGCTTTTCAAAAGAAGTTTAAACATTTTACTGGAATAATTATTTCTAATTCTTTATAATTTTTTGAGTATTTTCGATTGATGATC
Source organism: Meteorus colon (assembly GCA_030523085.1). Taxonomy (NCBI): domain Eukaryota; kingdom Metazoa; phylum Arthropoda; class Insecta; order Hymenoptera; family Braconidae; genus Meteorus; species Meteorus colon. The sequence goes on along the minus strand of JAPYZH010000196.1, from coordinate 91,825 downwards.
CTTCGATTTTATTTACATGGTCCACTTGGACATTGATCACGTGTAACACATTTTCCCGTCACTCCATTTCTATAAAATCCGGTTTGGCAGCCACATTCATGGCGACAATGCTGAAATATTCATGGTAATTTTAATGAATGAATTGTAATTAAATTTATGTTTAACTTATGATTAGAATTGTTTAATCTGAGATAGTATAAATAAATAATTACTGACTCGGAACTGAGTTTGACATGCTACTTTATCTTTGGTTGAACATGATTGCTCGCAGAATTTTCCACATGGTAATAACATTTCATTATGGTCACATTTGCCAAATAAAGCAGCGACAGCATCTGTGTATTGTTGATGAAACAAAATATTTAGCAATAATATTGGTACGAATGAGGATTTTCTTATTATTCTCATTTGAATACCAATAAAAATGTGGATAAGCAGATATTCTATAAAAAAAATCCATGAATTTTTATTCTGTTAAATGAGATCGCAACAAGTACAGATACTCATTTAACTTTCACTGTATTGAATTTTCATCCTTTAATTTATGTACGTTGATGCAAAAATTACGGGTAATTTTTTTTCACGTGTTGTGAATATATATCAGGATAAAATTATTTTTTTCATCGTATGAACCAGTATAAAACAACTTACAAGAGAAGAAGAAACACAGAATGAAAGATCCAAGTAAAAATCGTGCCATCGTGGTGTCTTGTTCACGACTGAATTAACAACTGATCAAAAGTATCGAAAATATTGAGTATATATACTGATAAAAATAACTGAAAACATACTACTCGAAGTAGAATTTTTCAATTGCTTATCTATTTATCTGAATTTCTGCCCTGGGGACATAAACGCCCTGAATTCATGATTAAAATTAGATACCCGGATAAATGATGATTTTGTAACTATTTCATAGATATTATTGACACTATTATTGAGACGAAATAAAAATGTGGTATTTGATAGGTAGCATTAAGAAGATATTAAAAACTAATTTTGAGAATGTTTCTTTTATATATAAAACCAAAAATCAACAAAAACTTGTATTTGAGTGTGGACATCGTGATTGAACTATTCTCAATGTCAAATTCTTCAAAGAATAATCTAAGCATATGAAAAATAAAATTCGGTTATTGAATTACTGAAGATATAAACAATTAGATCAATAGCAGAGACAATATTGATGATCAACGATTGTTCTTAAGGTACGATTGTTATAAAATTAAATTTATATCTTAAGAGAACCATCAAAATAAGAAACCACTCTTGACAGAATCGTTTATCAACGTTCAACCAAAATTCATTTCATTGAACTGATAAAAACTCAGGTGATTCATTTTGTTATGGCTTTATCAATGAAAGTAAAAATGTTTCAATTTCCATTTTAGAAAATTTATAATTTTTAATATAGACACTGAAATATCCAGTTATGTTTCAGAAACATCATGCGAAAATGAAATCACAATTTCCTATCACATGTTTCAATAAAGCCCATATAAATATTTTTGGAATATTTTATCAGGTTAATAACCAAAAAAGCTTTTGGGCTATTACGAAAATTTCCTATTTGTTAACATAAAAGTACATTATTGATGAAGAAGAATGGAAAGACATATATTTAGAGATGAAACATATTGGGAGAAAACTAAGTAGAAGTTATACCATAATAATAGTCTTGATGACCCAATAATGGTTTGATCATGTGATGCGACTGCTCATCAAATGAATTGGAAAAAACGATGCCAATTATAAGCGTATGGATGATAAAATTGCATCACATTATCTCGACATGTAATTGCTCTTCATGTGAGCACCATCGAACTCAATTAATAATCCTGACCCAAATTTTATAAATAGTAAAAAACTACATTAATAATAAATGATTGCAATCAACTTCATGATCAGAGTTTGATGACAATACACTGAAGATTTATATTAGAAAAAAAAACCTCAATTTATTTCTGCAGACGCAAAAAATACAGTGAGATATAGAAATAGGTGTTACAATTTTTCCAATTTACATCGTACAATAATTCGCTGATCCAAAATAGGAACAAAAATATAAATCCATTCATAAAATAGAATTTTAATGATCAAACAGAATAAGAATTCAAAGAAGAAAAATATTATATTTATCTTATCAATTTTTCTACATGCATTAACACCAGAACTTTTACAATACATCGAACTGATGAACAGGAATTTAATTATTTATTGGTCAATACTATTTGGAAAATTCTGTCGCTGGCTGTGAACGTTCACTTTCATTTGCATGGATCTCTCTTACGTTGGACTGCGGTGACACATTGATCTGAACTTTCGTCTCTGAAAAGTCCTTGTTTACAACGACAATTTCGAACACATATCTAAAATTTTGATGAAATCCATTTAAGAATTGAAATTATCAATAGAACAATGTCTTTCACGTTATACTAATTTTTTAATTTGAGTGAAACTTACACGATAACTAATTTTACATGATGTTTGATTCTGTGATGAACATGTAGGTTCACAGAGTCTTCCACAAGGTGCTTCCTCTTCATTTGGACCACAATCGAGCATACCCTGGATGTTCGAAACTGTATACCAGCAATGAAGGAAAGAAAAGAATATTAATTATAAAATGAGAACAAAATTATGGGATTATACATCAATTTTACAAAAGTTATATGAACTTGTTTAAAATTGTTCTGAATATCATTTAAATTAAATACTTTTGAACATTCTAGTGTATAGAATTGAACTAAATAAATTTATAACTATAATTAGAAGTAAAACTTACGGAAAATATATACTTACACATACAGAATAAACACAAGACGAAAAAACCTGGTACCAATCGCGCCATATTTAGTGTCTTCTTTGTAGTTTTGATCTTGACTGATATGGACTGGTGAGAATCAGCGTTATATATATTGTCACAAATATGCACAGACCTAATGGATGGGCGATGTTTCCAGAAAAAAAGTTCTGGATTTATTTGATGTGAGCTTTATGGTATCACATTATTAAATTTGATATCTATAATTATGGTGATATTTTGTCAATTAACAGTTAAAAAGATTCGAGAACAATCTCATCATTTTGATAACAGGAAATGAAACTAATTTCAACTAATTACATGAATTGGACGTCAATGACAAATTGAAACAAATAAAATCTATTGTCGTATAACACAATTAAATATCCTCTTATGTAGAGGGAAAATCAAATTGATTGTGAACATGCAGAAATTAATATTTATTGAAACATCCTAAATTTACGTATAATTCTAAATACAATTTTAGATTAACCAAAATTATTAAGAAGGAACAAAAATATTTTATGGTTGTTTATATTCGTAAATCTCAATGAGTGTAGGAATTGATTTCCTTTATCAGTTATTGTTCGGACATTGCTCCAGTGTCACGCATTGTTGTGTTGCTTCATCTCTGTATAAGTTCTCTCTACAACGACATTGAGTTGGACAATTCTGAAATATGTAAAATGCAATAAATTTTATGTAACATGGATGGAATTATAAAATTTATAAATGATACTTACCGCATCTATTTTACACTTTTTTTCTATTTGATCTTCACAAGTAGGCTCACATGATCTTCCACATGGTGCCGGCACTGAGTCCGGACCACAATCTACCATTTTCTGAGCATCTGCATCTGTTTGTCATTGATAAAACAAAATACAAAATTAAACTATTCCATTTATTTCCTAATATTTTCTAAATGTCTCTCTAAATTTTCCCAAGTCGCATATTTTTCTTCTCTCTTATCATCCACTGTCGTCATTTTTAATGACATTTTTAAACGTGCAGTAAATGTATCATAGAAAAAAACAAAATTAATTGTCCGATAACAAATTGATATTTTAGTTCAAAAAGAAATAGAAAATCGAGAAAAATCGAAATTAATAACAACACAATTCTCGACACTTTCTCTCGACCTTGCGTCGTTGTATTTCAAAAAAGAAATAACAATTAGCATCGCAAGGACAATGTGTCAATTGCGTCATTGTTAAACAATCCTCTCATGCAATTCTTAAGAAAAATTTTCCCATCAATTCATATCAAACCCTCGATCATTTCTTTTGCGATTCAAAAATATTTTCACGCTCCAACCTTGCAAATACTTCAACTACTTCACTGATAAATCAGCATAAACTCATTCAATTTCCAAATTAAATCAATTAGAAATAAACTTACAAATGCAGAGTAAACACAGCGCGAAGAAACCAAGAACAAATCGAGCCATTTCAAGTGTCTGCTTAGCAACAAAACAATTAACTGATGTCAAATCTAAAGTTTTTCCTGGTATATATACTCACACGATAATTGTTGACTCCTATCACAATGGGAATACCACATTTCTCTCTCTTCACACTCAATTACGTAAACATATCATATCAAATATTTAACAACGATACATTCTTCATTTTTTTTCCTCAATAAAACTTGTAAATTATATAAACAAACAATAAAGATAGAAAGAAAATTAAAAATAATGCAGATTAATTATACATTCTAAAATGCAAATATAAATGTATGTCAGCAGTGTATATTTGCCGCATATATTATTTACTGACTGTGATGAAATGACGAACACACGCAATAACGTTACACGATTGGAGTGTAAATACATTGAATAATATACACATCAGAGAGAAACATTTAAATTAAATATAAATAAGTATTCTTCGTCCAGTACGTTCATATAATTGAATTCATTAATCAGGTCGTTCGAAGAATTCACAGTAATAAACTGCTCATACGTCAATATCAATAAATGACATGAATTACCCTTCAATTAAATATCATTCGCACGTACAATCAGTCTAATTACTTAACATCGGAGTATTTACAATAAAATCCATGAATTCAACACCACTAACTGTAACATCATCAAATAATAAATCTAATTTCCATATTAAATTAATATAATAATCATCCCAGCATAAAAAATTTTCCATGTCAATGTTATTAAATTAAAAAATAGGTTACTCAAATTAAATTTTGAAAAAAACAAAAATACTTTAAAATCTTTTATTGTTCTCATTTTTTTCAGTTTATCTTTTTTTTTTCTTCCAATTCTTCACATTGTTTTTATATTTTTCTTCTGCTTCTTACGTTTAACGACTCGTGCGCGACGACCTCAAAACATTTTTATTATTCATACGTACATATGTACATATAAGTGCAACATCAAGACCATGCAAAGAAGGAATATCCAAGTATGTAATGTACATTATATATATATATAGATGAATAATACAGAGTTATACTATATATACTTTGGTATATGATGATACGAAGCACAGGCGCTTAGGCACATTTGCTTTCGCGCGCATATGCACACAGCCGCCATACACAGAGAAATAACAAGGATGTTTCCGGACGTAATGAAGACCTCAAGGCGCCGCCGCCTCAGCGATAATTACAGGGAGGGCCAATCGTTACAACCTTCTAAAGGCTTAAATGTTAAACGTTATACGACCGTAAGAACGAGTAGAGTATATGAACACTTGAGACAAACCACCACGGTAGCTTTTATGCCCCAGCATATTGTGACGGTAAGGTGAGACTGAAGGGAAGACGAAAAAAGAGATGGATAGAGCTTTTAAGGTGCTTTCATATGCTGGACCGCGAGTACACAATGTATTCTATGTATATTATAGATGTATATGTATGTACATGTATGTACTTTGTTATATAGGTACTTCTGCTGTGCAGAATATCTTCATCGACGCCCATCGTATACGCGAAATTATAGCGTGTCTCTCTCTCATCTCCGAAATCGCTCGAGCAGAAGTAAAACATGAAGAATAAAAAATAAAGAAAAAAAAAATGATAATAAAAACATTTTGCTGTATTTCATTTTTGCTTTTTTTTTTTTTCATTATTTTTCTTCTTTTGTTTTTGTGAATATATTGCAATGTATTTATGTATGTGTGTGTGTGTTGAAATGGTCTTTGTGAGAGTGTAGATGAGAATTTGCGAGTGACGTTTGCTTCACGTTATGTGTGAGCAATAAAATTTAAAGCCTGAGGAATATTTTCAAAGAGGTATGTACAAAAGAAATTGGAGTGGACGAGGCTTTTTTTTTTTTTACTTTGTATAGGTGTATGAGTTTATGCACTATGAGATGATGTGGAAGGAGGTGGTTGGAAAGAGGGAGGTGTAATAGAAGAGAAGAAATGAAGAAAAAGATGTGTGTGTTAAATATGTTGTTGTTGCAGTCATATAATTAACATGAAATTAAAATAAATGTTGATGTGGATATGCAGACATGAAAATCTTGATTTTCACTTCTTTCTAATTTTGTTGTTTTAATGTTTTGTTTCATTATATATTTAGCATTGACTATTTATTTTATGGTGTTTTATTGTTAAGGGCAATTTTTTTGTTTGGTTTTTTTTGTAGTTTGTTGAATTATTGAAGAATGTGAACATTTGGCGCACATTTTTGTTGATAAAATATTTTTATTTAAATTCAGATAGTCAAACGTATCAGTCGTGGTTGATAAAAAAAAATTTTCACGCGGTTTTTAGAAGGAAAATATTCAGAATGATATAACGAAAAATTCTTTGTTATATAAAATTTAATTTTACCAATAAATATTTCCTTGCTACCAAAAAACAACAAATCAATTTATCGATATCAATTCAAAGATTCATATTATTCACTCTCAAAGAAGACTATATACATATACAAAACATATAATATATATTTATTGGTATGCGATGGCATATAAGGAAGATTGAAACGAAGATGTAGTGAGTGAGAAAAAAAAATAAAGAGCGAGCCGATTGAACTTGCGCCGCGGTGGAGATGAAAGACCTTGCACGACGACGTCCCGGGGCGTTCAACACACCTTACCTTGTTATAGACGTTCACTGTGTGCCTCCCTTCACACTCTTCCTTCACCACAAAATCCCCCTAAGGAAACATCCATTTGTTACAATGCCAATCTTACCATTTTCTACTTGACACTCTCACCATCATCCGCAATATTATTACTACTCGCACACACACACACATAAGAATATATATATAAATAATTTCTATTCGATTTAATTCATTATAACTAGGGCAATTGCAATTTGATGTTGGCATTAAGCACTAAAAGAGACTTTGCACCTTGAGAGAAAAAAAATTGCTTGAATTAATAGTGTTAATCGATAAAACATTATCGTATTAAATTTACAACATGTGTGTGAGCATATTAAGTAACATGGATCTCACTTGCACGAGATGCCAAACAAAAAAATAAAATTATACCACACAAAATTATACATTTCGTTCAGTGTAACGTTTTTAGTGATGAAATTTCTGGAATATTATAAAAAATTTAAACAGAACTTGTATATGTAAAAATAATAAGGGAAAAGTCGGAAATGAATATCAGCTCTCGTGCAAATGAGATGTTTTCTTCTCCGCCTTTTTACACCGAAACATCATATTATGTGCACTCACTTTTTATTATTATATACTACAGAAATGTATGATGACACACCAATATAAGTATCGGTGTTCTCTCATTTTAAAATAATGTCCAGATGTTTATGTGTGTGGTCGAATTTTTTTTGCCTGCTATATAATTCCTTATGTGAAACTGTTTTATTATTATCATTTCTTTTTTTTTTTGTTTCTTTCTTTTTGTTTCCAATGCTAAATACAAGACGGACGTTATAACTAACTTAATTCATGTCATTTAGAGAATTCCAACGAGTTTTATTGATTCAAAGACATTTGCGTGTCACAAATTGAATGAAAGAATCTGTTTTCATATTTCACCATAACTAATTTACTTTCAATCATTTTTTTTTGTATCACAAAACTAGTTATGAAATAAATCTTTAATATTTGATGGCTAATTTTCTGTCATTCGTAATTATTTTTTCCATTTATTCAAAGGTAAAGATAATGATCCCCTCTGATACTTTTTGCAATAATATTAATTATTTCATGATGACTTTCACAAGTTTAAATTCAATTTCAATATACTTCACAATTTTGCAATAAAAATCACCAGAAAACAAATTTTTATTATTATCAATTCAAAAAGGAATGAAATAATAATTTTGCTTTTCGAATTGACCAAATCCTACACAGCATAAAAATATAAATACAAGAAAAAAAGAAAATGATTTTCAGGTATATGCAGTATAATAGTTAAAATATAATTGACATGCGTAAATCCATTCATTCCTAGAATGTCCCCAATGCAATTTTGACGAGGCTCATGATGCTCATAAAATAATAATTACACGCGATGGAAATTCCTACTGTAACGCGGTTCGGTCTTGCGGGAGCCCTCGTACGTCACACGAAAATCAGCCAGTCTATACACATACAGATAAATATATAGATGTATAGGGTGACGAGTGAGCATGTGGCTCTATCACAACCCTCAACAGTGTACAGAATACCACCAGCAACAGTATCCTCCTGTACCACCAGTCTACCAGTTTGTACCAGTACTAGACATGAAGAGAGAGTAACGCAGGGCGCGTGAATCAGTGCCCAAGGTGCTCATAAATCTCTACCCCTCCTGGAATCCCAACACGAATGTGCACCCTCTTGTACCCTCCACCAAATTCACGCACTTCATGTATATATATATATGTTCTGACGCGTAACCGCACCCCCGCGTCATCCCCAATGGAAGACCTCATAACGCAGGCGAACAAGTGTTATGGTATGGCTTATAAGTGAATGCCGCACACTCTAATCGGAAAATATGAGCACAATTGTTGTACAAAGGGTGACAATAATGCTTCTACTCTTTCTCTCTTCCACTTTTCATTCCAGTCACTCACCAATTTCTTCTTCCTTTTTTTTTTTCTTTCCTATATGCGTAGAGTATTTTATATACATACGAATACATACTTTTTAACCAACTCTCCCCTGGTAAGGGAAAAAAAATTGCGGTTTTTTTATGGTCGAATTTGTAAGTTTAAAGTGAAGCATTTCCCCTAACTACCATGACATCAAATTTCCTGCACCACTTCTTTCTCTTTTTTGCTTCTTTTATTTTATCATTTTTTTTTTTAATTCGTAAATCATTTCTATGTTTTTTTCTACAATGTCGTTATTTATTTGATGTAATTCATGAATTTGATTTTTTCGAGAACTTTCTCGTTGTATTTCATTGAAATTGAATAACAAAAAGAAAAATATGTTTTGATAAATAATAAATTAATTAAGATTAAATGTAAATTAAAATATGTAATGAATTTTTGTTTCTCTTTTTTCATATGTTATTTGTAGTCTTAAATGCTAAGTTGAATTATTTAACACGGAATTATGTTACTACAATATATTTAGAGGGAAATTAGCAGAGATATCGTCTGTGTGATGTTGCGGTTGGTCCACAGCATTTTCGATTTGTACAAACATATACACATGCGTTCTCACATATATATACACATAAATGAGAAGGTAACAAACAGACCTTGGCTTAGCACCCTCGTAGTGAAGCCAAGTACCACGTAAGCTCGTTGGGGGTGATTTGCTAAGCCCGCTAACAAATAGAACGATAGATGGCGACGTTTTGACTTCCCCTCATTCTCTATCTATCTAGCTCTCTTGTACTTTCCCACTCTATCTCATGTTCTCTCTCTTCTTCTCTTTCACTTGTGATCATGATGTGCGTCATTCTCACCCTCTGTCTATATCCTAGTAGAACATACATACATGTATATGCGTATATTGGATGGACGAATTACACGGCGGATCACGAGACGAGCTCTTTGACTTTCGATTCGACACACTCGACAATGCTATTATCATGGATCTATGTTCGTGTATATACGTTCAGACCAGTACTTGGACCCGGTTCTGTGAGCTTTGTTGATCGTTTCACGGGATTTAGCTAATAGAACTCAATAAATTCTTCCATTAATTCCATTGGAATGTTTATTTTTATTTTTTTCCTTAGCTTGCATGCTTTTATGATGGTGCAGTTGATGTGGGATGTAAATTTATTTTTGATTATTTACAGAGGGGAATTTGCGTTTCTGAAGATTCAGATGTAGAACTTTTAGTCGAGATTATGAATTATGAATACTCCAATTTTGATTGGAAATTTTGATTGACTTTAATTAAAAATGGAGATTGTTTTTTTTTTTTTTCTTGTGGACTTGGATTGATCTAGTGGGTTTTTAATTGATTGAACAGTTTTTATTTTGTGCCACATCTCACAGTTGTCATGAAAAGAATTATTGTTTTTATTAAGCTTTTATGGACTAATTAAACGACTCTACTTTTTTCTTCATCTGGAATTTTATAATTATCAATGGAATAAAGATGAATAAATAAATAATATCTTTAAGTTGATTTTCAATTTATGATATAAAATTTACCTCTTTCCGAATCACATAACGTCCACAACTTAAAAATTGTTTCTTCATATTTTTGTCCACACTATTGAATTACTGATAACTTTATCTTCGATACTGTTTTAAAAACTGATACAACTTATGTCGAGCGTAATGACAACAGCTATTCCTTCTAACGAAATACCACTCAATAAAACCAACGTTGAGATTGGACTGATAAATAATAAATAATAAATAATATAGAGATATATCAAAATTGGATTCGACACTAAGAAAAATATTAAACTACACTGGTGTCATTAGAACAAATTATTTCCTTATTGAAAAATAATTAGTCAATCAACAATTTTCTTAAAGATTATAACTCAAATGATCGCATCGGATCCATAATCGATTGATAGATAATTAATTCTTTTCCTTGTCGCGCTGATCTATAATATTTTTAAGAGATTTTTAATGATAATTTTTTCCTAAAACAATTGGATATTATTATTTCTACTGAATACCATGACAATCAATAATGATTGTCATACCTTACACTTATTCCCACAGGATCTGTCCCTATATATACTGAAATTTCATCAAGCTGAGTACAGTTGATCTTGAGACAGTTGAATCCCAAAAAAAACACCATCAATTATGGCACGACTTCTTCTTGCGCTATTCGCCCTGAGTGCAGTCTACATTTGTAACGTTTCACATCTTTATTATTGATATAAAACATTATTCAATTCATCAACCCATTCTTATCTACTTAGTTGAATCAGACATTTTCAAAGGATAACATCAAGACATTTTGGAAAATATTTTATTCCTCTTTTTCCATTTCATCTGATCATTAAACGTTCATTCAAAAATGACTCATTTGCTTTTATAATTTTTCTTTATTTCTTATTTTCGATTTTATCCAACAGGTGCAGATGCAAGTATGCTAACCCAAGAACGGTGTGATCCGTATGAAGTGATGGTACCATGTGGACGATGGTGTGATCGTACATGTAAGAAACCAGACCCATTCGTGTGCCAAGCCAATTTTCGGGTAAGTAGTTGTACATTTTTAATATTTCTACTTATGAAGCGAAATGAAAGTTCCAGCAATTACTTTGAATGATAATTTTCTTATTATGATTGTCATAGACATGCGTTGATGGATGTCGCTGTAAACTAGGATTAGTAAGACATGAATCGTCAGGAAAATGTATCCCAGTTGAACTGTGTTCAAGTCCATTATTGGATGCACCAGGAAATCAACTACAATTAGAAATTCAACGAGCAATGTATTTTAATTCACTGGTGTCGAAAATGATTCATAATGATACCGAAAATTTGGAAAAAATAGAATAATGTCGAGAATTCCAAAGAAATGGTAACTACGAAGACAGTGGAATTCGTGAGGATCAATCACGACCAAATATTCTTTGTCATTAATGTTTAAATTCGAATTTGTTCTGTAACGATGATAAATTATTTACCTGAAAATATAAAAGTAATTGTCTGATATGAAATGTGTCTGCTAGTCATTCTATTAATTGTTTTCCTACTGATTAGATTACCCAAATGTCAATGCTCTGATTCTCACCACTTCCCATGTTGAATTGTGATTTTTTTCCTTTTGATACATTCAGAGGTAGAAAAATTTTTCCTTATTTCATCCTTTTTCATTTACTAACTATAGTTTATTTCCAACTTCCATTAAAGGATTTCCAAAAATACAAATCAGAATATATCTGCAAGTTTAAATATGAAGAATCTTTCGTACAGTTGACCACAGTCAAATGCTACATCATGAAAGAGAAACTGAAAATGAAATGAAGCCTACTCTTTTTTTTCTCCGAGCTCACTTTGCATTTGTAACTGCTCATATTTTCCTCATCTATTCACACAGGACACCAACAAAATTATTCTGACATTTTTCTAAATGAACAAAAGTTGTGGTATAAAATGTTCATATCCAATTATAGCCATGATAAACCAATTTGTAAAATTCACAAGTGTTACATCTTCGATTTATATTGTTATGCGTTCATTCCGGAAATTGCACAGCAAAATCATTTCCCACCTCTGAATTATTATACAGACCTGATTTGGCCAACGATATATACATGTATACAGATTCAGATGATCATGAAATGAAATGTCGTCCCAACAGAGAACACTATGTGAAAGCTGGTGCGATCCTGCATGTAAAGTACCTACGCAAGTGACATGTCAGATCGATTCCAATGTCAGTTCACTTCAATATATGATCGCTATTATGTCACGTTCATAATGTCATCAATAATTATATCATACTCGTCACATAATTTCTTGGACTGAATGTCCAAGAGAACCAATGATGAATAGTACTCATAAATTATTCAAAACAGCTCTACTCTCTCCCAAAATTGTTGATTAATTACTATATATCATCATTATAAATTAAATTGGGGAAAACTAATTTATATCATCTCCAGGAAAATTTCTATTCTGTTATTTTAATTGTTTCAAAATTAAATTTTTTAATATACTTCAATGTCTGATGATTCATCAACTATTAATTTTTAATTACTGTATAATAACTTCATTAACAATAATAACAGCCAGTACTATCCACAAGATCTAAATTAATATAAACAACAATTAAATTATGGTGATAATTCTTCAATCATCACGATTTAAATTATTTCTTTTTAACATAATGATTTCATTAATGATTCAATGAGAGTTGATGGATTTTCCTCTCAACAATTTTCGGTATATTTTGAAAGAACCATCAATGATAATCTTTTCCTCAAACAATTAAATCTCATTACATTCCTACTACATTTCATAACAATTAAAATTGAAACAATTCGTCATATTCATTTACTCAAAATGTCTGTTCCTATATATACTGAAACCACTCTGAGTTGAGTACAGTTGATCTTACAACAATTGAATCTGAAAGAAGCCATCAACAATGACTAAAATTATTCTTGCACTATTCGCCCTGAGTGTAGTCGGCATTTGTAAGTTCATTTCAAATTTATTATTTATTCTTTTGACACAACTTTATCCACAATACAGTGGAAATTAAAGTAAATGAGTAATATAACTTTTTTTATCAATCATAACTAGATGCAAATGTGCCAATGATGAATTGTACACCGAATGAAGAACCAGCATTTTGTGGACAAATGAGTGAGCCTACGTGCAATTTTCATGCAAACTTATCATCCGACCTCGAAGTTAGTTTTGATCAATGCAAATAACAACTATTGTATTAAATGTATAATTTAATTAACAATATTAACATAAATATTATTTAATTATTTCGTTTCAGAATTGTTGGATGGGATGTCGTTGTAAAAGTGGATTTTACAGAAATGAATTATCAGGAGAATGTGTTACGAAAAGTCACTGCCCACCGACATCTTTGAGATATATTTGATTATAAAACCCTTTCTTTTTCCTCGGTTTAATATTCCATCACTTTGTTATATTGTCAGCCATTAACGATAAACAGGTTTGGAGTTATCATATAAATGTTAACTTCCACGAGATCTACAATCGATTTTATTTACTTAAATTCAAATCAATCATATGAAGATCCATGAGAGGAATACGTAATAACCAGAAATTTAAATTGTGAGAAATAATATAAATATAAAAAATAACAAAGGACAATACAAATGTTTTGTTATCAACTTGATCATTGATATATTTATCCATCATGAAATAATCTTTATCATAAAACAGGAGGTTTGATTGCCTAATAAAAATGTCAACTCATATTCCCACTGTTCTTTTTGTATTAATTTATTTCACTTCATTCCTTTTTTTCTTCTTCTATTTTTTCCTTCATCGAATTGTATTCTCCCTATCTTTGTATATATATATGAAATCGTTATAGTCAATTGTAGGATAATGGCTTATGAAAGGCAATTACCATATATACATTGTATATAGAGCGTAACTAAGAGAGAAAGACGATATAAATATATGTGCAAATCCCCTTATATATTATTGGAGAACGAAAAATTTGTCGCCGAGTGGATATTCAACTTGTGAAAATCCCTAACATATTGCTGGTGCATGAAAAGGGCAAGGGGATGTAGACGTGAGGAGGGTGGCGTGACAGGGTGCGCTTTTGCTGCTCCCTTTTTCATGGTGGTTTCCTCATAAATAAAAATAACCATATCTGACCCACCCCTATGGGAATATACATATATAAGCAATATTGTTCTTGTATTTCGTTTTTCATTTTTCTACTTATTTTTATACATATTTTCTTATACTTCTTCCTCTACTGCAACTTCATCATTTTCCGCAGCATAAATATCAAGTGAAATTATTATGAATTGCACTGTCAAAGTGTAAATTTTTATGTGGAATTATTTTTTATTCTTTCTTTTGTATTTAAGAAATGGAAGAAAAAAGAATAGGAGAGAATGGTAATTTAGATAATCAAATATTAGAATTCATTTATAAACTGTAAGCAAATAATTCATCTTAAGTTTAATTCGAATAGTAGTTCATCAAATATACTTAAGACATTTCCAAATTAGTGGAATAAAATAGAGGAATTCTCTGTGTGAATATATTTAAAAAAAAATAGCAATAACAATTATCAACAAGTTATTCAATTGTTTTATTAAATTGTGTAATAAATATTGTCCTACAAACTCAACAGGCTCAAACCTGCTTCTCAAATTAGTATCATCCACTCGTACACTTCTTCATTATTTACTAAACTCCAATTTTTATCGTTTTCTTCATGTGAAAAATTCATCCTCGAATATTTATCACATGTTCATGATGTGTATTATTTATTAGATGACGTAGGTATATATTTCATAGGGTATGGAGAGATCACCAAATCACAGAATACACAGCCAGGATTTTAGCATGCATTCATGCATATGGCTGAAGCGATAACTGCGGTGCTATAGGGAGTTTGAGGAAGAGGTTGGGACACACGTTATGGGACCCCTGAGACTTTGGCCGCAGGCTATACACACGTCGATTCCACTTCTCTTTCCTTCTCAAACAAATCTCAAATATAGATACATACATTTAAACATACATTCATACGTATGTGAAGAAGAAAATTCAGTATAGTTATGCGTCACACGTATTTGAAAATCTCATATAAAAATTGTCATAGAATTTTTTTTCTTCCAACTCATATTCAGTTTCATTTGTGATTCTCGCAATCATTTTCTCTTCTTACGAACATGTGAAAATTTCAGTATTGGATAAGACTGATACGACACTGAGTAAATTTAAGAGAAATGAAGAACAACTAACAAATGAGACAAAAGTTATTTTAAGATGGTGCACTTTTATAATAATTAGTAAGACTCCGATGATTTTTTTTAGTAATAATTATTAAGTAATAAGTGATATTTTTTCCTAGTATTAAATTGGCAAATACTTTGACACCCACGCGCCAAATTTATTCACATTTTTCCCGTCTCTTTTTTTCCTTCTTATAAAAAAATAAAGAAAAAATGTGAATGTATATGTGGATACAGAAGTGGTATATATGGAGGTGAGCCAATTTAAAAGGCTAATTTCAGAATGAAAAGCCGCGGAAGGGGCGTATCCTGTGTGGATGCGAGGGGATGTCGTTGGTTGGCGAGACGAAAGTGAAGAGGGTGGACGAAGAAGGGAGGTAGACAAAATTAGGCCGGATATTTTCTCTTTTTTTTTAGTTCTCTTTTTTTTAATTCTGGCCATCGTCTGGTGTAATTCAGCTTTTAGGGTGTGTACACAAATTTATACTCACACTTGTAATACATTTGTTCATGTCTCCTCAAAAAGCTTTCTATACTGCCAACTACCACTACTAATACTTTGTACTACTACCAATACTGCTACTACACAGTCAGTGAGCAGAAATGACTCGCGCTTGTTCGCTTTTGCTCAAAAGTAAACCAATTTCGTGGCTTGTTTAAAATCTGAAGGTTTTGCTACATATAGCGATGAAGTTCTCTCTCTTTTTCGTTCGCTCTTTCTGTGTCCCACGAGTTATTTCGCGTAGGTAACGCGCCGTGAAATTACGATGATACGCGAATTCTCTTGGGGGTGCGTGAGACGAGTGAGAGGGCGACATACACACATGTATTAATGTATATATAATAGAAATAAAAAAGATTTAAATCGAAAACTCTACGAAAATTAATAATAAAAATATCTTTCATCCTTATTTCGATTCATTTATTCAAACCTGTTACAAATGTGAAATGATATTTAGAAATTTCATATATTAGATCACATTAGAGTTCATTTGGCATTGAAAAATTTTCATTCATATCCAGGTCTGATCATTTTCAAACATAATTTGAATGAATCGATCATTTATAGTCAATAAATTAATTTTGATATCCATCAAGTTGAACATTAAACTTTTGTGCTTTGAGTTCAGTCTGCACTTGCAAGTTGCATTCTACCCCTCATTTAATTTTATCATGAAAAATTGTCATAAATGTGAGTACATCCATTATATGTCAACTATTCCAGAATATCAATAATCGATTCGATAAAACAATTTTTGTATCATGTTTTTTATTCTTTGTAATCATATAATGTTTCACATGTGTCTATTTCCATCTTTAATTATCATCTATTCATTCTATGGAACTTTTGTATGGTCAAATAGGACAGAACTCAGTAGGATCAACAGTAGATTTTAGTATCATTAAATTTTATCTGTTCATTTCCCATTTTTTTCGTGGATGGTCACGAATATTTTAAGTGATGGAATAATAAAGGAAATAAGAAAAGATGTTGGATAATCAGATATATCTTAGTGTCTTATTCCTGCATTGTTCTCTTGTCAAGCATGTTCCTGTTGCTTCATTCCTGTATAATCCATCTCTACAACGACATTCCATTCGACACATCTGAAATAAAATTGAAATGCAATTTTCAAAGAAATAAACAAATCATGCAATAACTATTGAATACTTTGGCCAAAACTGACTTGAGGTTTAAGCGAGCAAGGTGTATTTTCCATGAGTGCACATGTAGCCTGGCACACTGATCCACAGTGTACAAACTTTTCAGTAGGTGAACAAGGATCATGATACCCATGTGGGAATATATCTGCATCTGTAAAAGGGTGATGAAACAAAAATAATAAACAACAATAGCTACATGGAGTAGTAATTAGTTGTGATAGGTGGAGTGATGAATGAATGAATACAAAACATTTTCCAATTTGTATTCATCTTATGATTTCAAAATTATTGAACCATTCTGCTAACGAGACACTGATAATTGCAATGAAGTATCAGCTACTTTGGAACTATTTATCAATAGTTAGGAGTTTGCTGGTTTGTGATAGTTTATGGTGTTCCATATTAAAGAATGACTCCTAACCTAATAATAATGGTGTGTAATTCCGTGGTGGAATGATCTTTAGTCCTAAAAATATCTGATATTTTTCACCGTTACATTTTCTATATAAAATTTGGTGAATTTTGACCAAGACCAATCGTTTATGTCATTTTTTTGACTTTATGAATAAATGGCTCAACATATTGAAGAGATTTTCCATAATAAAAATAAATAATTATACTCACAGACGCAGACTGCACTCAAAGCGAATAGCGCAATGATAAGTCGTGCCATGATTGATGATATCTTTAGGATTCAACTGTTGTAAGATCAACTGTACTCAACTCAATACAATTTCAGTTTATATAGTAACAGTCATGTTGTGAAATTAAATATGAATCAACACATCATTTTCGAATATCATGACATTTAGTAAAAATTTTATAAGCTTTGATTGTTTGAGGAAAAAATTATCATTAATAGTTCTTACAAAATATAATCATCATTACTATGAATGAAATAATTCAACTTCCAAATAATCAATTATAAAACCATTAAATTCATCTAGGCTATCTAGAGAGGAAAAAAAAACTTTTAATCGAATAATTTGATTGGTACCAGGTAATTGACTGATTCTATCATTTCTGTGAGATTATTTTCAATTCAGGTTCATCTACATATTATTAATTGAGGAACTTTCGGTCCTATCCGACTTTTAGTTTCAAGAAAGTTATTTGAACAAGAATTTTTTTGACTGTAGATAGTCTAGATAAATGTGATTGTTCCATAATTGTTTCTTTGGTAGTTGAATTGTTTTCTTCAGAGCAATGATTAGTATACTTTGGGGGAACTATTAATGATAATTTTTTCCTTAAACAATCAAATCTCATTATATTTCTATCATATGCTGTTATATTTGAAAATGAAGCGTTAAACCATAATCAATTTTACAAGAAATCTGTTCATATATATACATGCATTGTGTCGAGTTGAGTACAGTTGACCTTACAACAGTTCAATCCTAAAGATATCATCAATCATGGCACGATTTATCATTGCGCTATTCGCTTTGAGTGCAATCTGCGTCTGTAAGTATAATTATTTATTTTTGTTATGCAAAATCTTTCAATATGTTGACGATTTTATTTATAAATTTGTCAACCATCTATGAGTTTTATACTAGCGAAATATTATAACCAATCACAAACCATCGCCCTTCTATCAATGTGTTACTTTGAACCAGCAGACAATTCTCTGTGATTATCAACATCTTGCGATAAAGAAACAATAATTTTAAAAATGACAGACTGATATACTTTGATGAATCTTTAATTTTCAATTATTCTCTGCATTACTTATCACAGTAAATATTTTTGTCTCATTAATTATTGGCCCATCACCTTTTTACAGATGCAGATATATTTCCACATTCTCCTCAGTCTCCTTGTGCACTAACCGAAACGGTTGAACGCTGTGGAGATGCTTGCGAACCTACATGTGGGAACCAGGAAAATGAATGTATCATCACATTTGAAGTCTGTTTTGATAAAAATATTCAATAGTCATTATGGAACATGAATAGTTTAATTAAAAATTGCATATAAACATATTATGTCTCATTCCAGATGTGTCGGAGAGGGTGTCGTTGCAAAAGTGGATTATACAGAAACAAACAAACAGGAAAATGCTCTACAAAAGAGGAATGCCCTAAGAATGATCTGGGATATAAACATCCAACAAGCAAATAATTCACATTTCATGCTAGCAAATTATCAATTTATTAAACATACCTGAGTGAATTTAAATTTCCTGACCAGTTGCACTATAGACACATTTTTTTATACTGGAAAAGTTGCACTTTTAATCAATGTATTTGCTAAACTAAATATACATATTCATTATATAAAATACCCAAGACACTTTTCAAAATTATACAATTTATAAAACCATCACAGAAACAAATAAGAACCAGCTATTGCAAATTCAATCAAATAATATCAATCAATTCAGACACAAAGTGATAGATATGGAAATATGGAGTTAGGCAAGCTATTGGATCCATAGCTTTCTCTATACTTTCAAATAAATTTCCATAAAAAAATATCTACAGAAAAATAAAAAGGATCAAATATCTATTTCCGATAGTGAAATTCTATCTTTTGTCAATATAATGATAGGTCGGTATACAGAGGTGACGATGACACTTGAGAAAAAAAGCATTTCATCAAGTAGCCTTCGTCTTCCTTGATTTGACTCAATTTCTCGACAAGCTGGGGATCATGAACGGATACGTATAGATATATATATATATATCGCATGTGTATTTGTGTCTGACATGATGACGAAGAAGGAATGAAATGCGATGAGAGGAAGTATAAGCAAACTCCTCTGTTATACCTCCATAACAATAGCTATATATTATGAACAACTATCATATGGCCAAATATACTTTTTGGTGTATCAGCACAATGGCCACCACTTAAAAAGACCGGAAGTCGTTGTTAATGTGTTTGATCGGGGCAACCGAAAAAGGCGATAGAAGTACTTGCATAGCAGTATGTTATATCATCAACTGAAGAACTCAATATCCGTTTCAACCAATGATTCTCTTTTCTATTCTTCCTGCTCTTCATTCTTATCAACGAATTTTTGTGTGTCACTAGTCAATGTGAAGATGGGAATAAAAAATGTTTTCATAAATTCAGGATTAAATGACTTGACAAACTGGAAGGGAAATAACAACTTTATGATAATGATATTAAAAATTATTCTTATTTATAATAGAAGTGTCATTTATTGTCTAAAGTAGTTGATCCAATGTGATTGAAATTGTATTTTTGTTATGCAATAATTTTTTCGTTTCTTCTCAGCGATTTAAATCTTTTCACACTAAATTTGTGTACTGAACTGTCATCCATTTTTGTTACCTCATAATTTTAAAAATATCTTTCACTTCACAAGAAAAAATTCAATCTTTCAAAATTGAACTTGAATTATTTTCCTACACCTGTCAAACATTGAATTAAATATTTTTCCATTTGTGTAATCACGCGAATATAAAATTCAGTCTATCATATCATAACTTCCAAAATTACTATCAGTCCTCTTCGTTTCACATCTTGGCAACGACTCACAACAATACAAAAGCAGACTTACACTAATACACTCACAAATATTTAAAGCCTGAGTATAAAAAAAAGTGGTATAGAAGTGAGGACGATGCGGGTGTGAGATGCTGAGAATTACGAGAAAATAAATGGACGGTATTACCAGTGTGCTATGCATGCCAACACTTTGGAAGGTGTTCAAAACGTCTTCAGCATATACATGTAAATATACATTCGCGCACAGTGCAACTAAAAGAATGAGAAAGATTGTTCTGCTTTCTCACTTCCTCCATCTTGCAACTTAGAGGCTTGAGTTTATATACCTACCCAAAAAAAATATGAGAAAGACAAAATGAAGAGTGAAGAAATATGAAAGAGAGATGAGGAAGAAAAGTTGCAATATAGCTGTCGGCTATTTCTTTTCAGATTGTGCGACCTCGTATGACGTTGTCCTTATCGCGCTCGTGGGAAAGTCGAGTACACATTTCTCGTGTGGAATTCTTTGCGATATATGTTTATATACTCAACTGTATGTGAGCTAGTCCACGCGAGTCGCTTCACAAACCCCCTCATCTTCTACAGATGCGATTACATTTTACATCCTTGTATATATATTTATATATTTATTTATATATGTGTCTACATATATAGACCCATTTCAGAGTTCACATTCAATGTCCTGGCCATATCTCAGTCTTGGTAGACACTTTAATGAAAAATCATGCCGTGAATCCGCGTATATACTGCGAGTCAGGGGGTTGTATAGCCCGATATATTTCAACCGAATGAGATTTTAGACGGAAATAAATAAGAACGTGGTGTATGGGGTATATTGTGGGCAACGTACAGGGGATGTATGATAAAGAAAATGGGTGTGTGTAGTTGAACGAAGATAGAGAATAGATTTTTTTCATTTTGTTGGAAAAATTGGAAGAACAAATGTAAAATGAATGTTGGACATAAGAACAAGTTGCAAGTTGAGAGAAGGGTTAATCGAATTTGGAAGAAAAGAAAATTGTGGATGAAATAAAAAGCGAAAGGGAGGCAGCTGCAAACGGCATTCTGATAAAGTGAGGGTAGAAAGAATTGGTTGAACTACAATATTGTGAATTGGATGAAATTTTACTTGTTCAACATGATTGAACGTCTAAGAATTTTTCTGGAAGAAAAAAAAGGTACTCAGATAGACGACAGGTGAATGTAAGACATGAGAAGACATTTTTAGCAATTCTATACAAATTTATTGTAACATAATTCTTGACAATCAATGTTTTTCTGTCCACAATCATAAATTTTCTTACGTCACAAAAAACAATGTCACCCTCGAAATTTCTCTTTTCAGTTTCTTCTACATTTTTCGCTTTCTCTTTATCTTCAAATGCTGAGATATCGTCCTCGATTTATGTTAAAGAAGAGAAAGTAAGAGAGAGAGAGTGTGAGGAAGAGCCAAAAAAAAATTAGCTTATCGTGTATGATAATCCGCGATTCCCCCTCAAGGGGAAAACAACCCTCGCGATGGGCGTGCGTCCATAGGATTAGGGAACATATTTCGTAATCCGCGCGAGAGATACCGTTGAAGGTGGGTTATATATGTATATATTCGTGCATATATATATATATAGAGAGAGACTTTTATAGACGCAACCCACCGCAACCCCATCCAACACTCTTCGGTTGCGACGTCGCACCAAATTCGAATTATTACATCCCTAACCATCTCATCCCTCTTCCTCTGTTCCACCGCATGTATATCTCAATGACACATCGCTTCGCACGGGACTTATGGTTTAATGGACTCATATTACAATATATATATATATATATCTATATATTATATATATGAACCTTTATGTATATTTTATCTAGCGATCTCAATAACTGTCGCGTAATCCTCGTGTTTTGTACATCGACAAGTTCATGACAAATTTCTACGCAATAAATTATTTTACGATTCTTTCTCACCGTGTCAATGGTGATAATTAATGAACTAAGTGAAAAGATGAGTTTTAAATTATTAATTTGCTTACACAAATTTTTTAATGTCAAATATATGTTGGGAATGTTTAATTAGATTAAAATCATGGCATCACGATGTTACGAATTTTTCTATTTCTAATCTATGAAATTTTTTATGAATTTTGATCATTGATTGACCTCTGATGTCCCCAAATCAATTTGTAATAACGAGAAAGTGAGAAAGACGTCATTAAATAATTAAAGAAGAGAAAAACAACACAAAAAATGTTGCTCAATTAAATAATAACTAGCCAATAATAATGAAATAAAAATATGAAGCAGATAATTTCAATCCAACGATTCGTAGTCTAAGTTCGAGAACGTGGACGGTAATTCTATTAGACAGTGGCAAAGGCATCGTAAAGGGTTGAGAGAAAGATGGAGTCGGAGAGAATGGCAGTGCACAGAAAGGGAGTGAGAGAGCAAAGAATATAGAGAAAGCAACAGTAGAGTGAAAGAGCTGAGTGTATATAAATGAAATGAGAGAAAGGAAAGCGAGCACGAAGTCGACACAGTGAATGGGAAACGTTGTACGACACCCTGGAGCACCCTTACGCTAACTGGTTGCGACTCGTGTGTGTGTACGGCGCGCGCGCCGTTCTCTTTCACTGCCTCCGTCTCTCTCCCTCTCAAACCAACCCCTTTTATACCGATTTCAACTTAATTTATGTATCATCCGAGAGTTAAGTAATTTCCAACGGTAAGAACTATAACCTCTTCAACGTGTCGCCATGGGACAAACTCTTCTTCATTTTCATTATCTCTTTATATACTTTATGGACATATCTATATATTTATACACCTTTTCTATCCATTCGCAATGCCTAAATTCATTTTTTCAATTTTATCTGCAGTTTAAATAATTTATTAGACAATACAATTGAAAAAAGTGATGTTATTTTAAATCACCCAATCAATTGATACATTCGGACTTTTCATATCGAAAAAAATGCGAATAGAAAAGCTGTAAATTAAATCAATGAATTGATAATGACATTTTATCTTCTCACATTCAAAATTCTCTTACTCAACTCCATATAATTACATGAAAAAAAAAAAATTGACTCCATTCATATATGAAAAATCTAAATGTCTTCGAATAATTAATCTCTCACCATCACAAAAAACAAAAAACCAACCCAACCAAACAGAAAAAAAAATAAAAAACACATAAATATCATTATTAATGTCCTGTTTTCATTTATCATTATTCATTTTTTATTCATTTCCATTTCATACAATGAAGAGAAATGAAGTTGTACTGTCAGTGATGCAAAGCGAAAAAAAAAAAGAGCTGACGGGCAAAAGAGTTCTTCCTCACTTTTACTTGTGCGTTGGGCGGCCAACTAATTAAAAGGCGGCGAACTTCCTCTCTACCCCGGCTTTAGTATGAGAACGAGCCAACCAGAGCGGCTGCGGGGACTAAAGAACCCCGAGGAAACGAGTTTAAATCTGTTTCAGGCCAGTTTCAAACCAGCACTGTCTTAGTGGCTCCCTCGTGGACCGTTTTCTCTGTGATTATACGTACACACACATAAAGAAATATATATATATATATATATCCACAGCACTTTATTACGAGTCTAATCTGTCTCTCTGGCACTCGCTACAACTCTAACCTGCATCCAACAAACTTTTAGTTTATATGTATTGATGCACTTGAGTATTTAACTTCATATCCTAATTGCAACCTATTTTGCATTCACCAAAATCACCAATGAGAATTTAACAAACTCCAATTTAATTTGTACATTAAAGTAAAATATTTTTTTCGCACACTCTCTATCTTTATATATTTAATTGCACTTTATTACCAATATATTTATATATGTATTTATTTATTCTGACATTGAAGAAATAGTTAGCAGGCACCTGCAAGAATAGACGGGACGTGAAGGGAATAAAAATAAACATCATCAGGCAACTTAATGCCAGAATGAATATGATGGTGTATTCATATATGTATAGAATTCATATATTTTAATATATATATATATATGTATGGTTGTGAATATATGTACGTGTGTATATGTAATCAGCAATGACGGTGGACATGTGGTGGACGTGGCAAAAGCGTTGGCATGGAGGGTTCCGAGACTCATAATTGCGTCTTACATCAATACGCAACGAATTACCAGGTAATATATTACCCAAAATTATAGGTGATATCCGACGGGACATTATGATCGCCACTTTGACCAGATGGGTCGATTCACAGTGGCAGAGAAAGAGAGAAAAACCCCTGGCTCGCAGGACCCCATAAATATCATCTGGATATATATAAAAGGCACATAGGTATGTGTGGTACATATATAAATGTGTTTCAAAGGCTTTCATTATATTTTGTATCTTGATTTTTAATATATTTTACTGATGGAACAATTAATATTAACACTTGTGAAATATTGAATTGAAAATTCTGTGAGATTATGTTGGAAATTAAATATTTGATTATCGTTTTGTGTTTTGTCTTTGCAATACTTCAGAATAAATAAGACGAAAGTGTTTTGGATTTTTTCTTTTCTTTTAGAGAATTGCATGGAAATATTTACAAACTCTACATACGGACATACACACGTACACGTAGACACAGTTACAACATGGAAAGCGCGCTAACTTCGTTAATGTATAATCCAGGGTGAGTCCCCGGGGCGGCGTTGGTTGTGATATAAAATCAGTAAGCTTTACTAAATTTCGTTTAAACAATCCAGTAAACAATTTTCCGGCCTGTGCACGACGAAGTAACGATACCCAAGTGGCAAATATATATGAACCTATGTATATACATAGATATTACCCACCACCATCACTTTGTTCGTTATCTCTCTGTCTCTCACCATTTTCAAACCCCACCTTGTCTACAACCACCCCTTAAACCTACGTCCCATATATCTCTGTACATGTGGACAAAAGTTTCAGAAAAAAAAGAAGGAGTGAGATATGATAAATTAAAAATTTATAAGTCAATTTATTTTTATGAATTAGTAAAAATAAATGAATAATATGTATTGGTAATTATTTTTAGCACACAGTGAAGTGGTGGAAAAATTTTTTGACAATGTGAAAATTTATGTTTGCGAAGTAGATGTATATACGTCGAAAGGATTTTGCAATATACATTCGATGCAATTAATCATTCATTGAACTATCCTCACTAAAGTTTACTGTAAATATAGATATATATATGTTGGTGCTATAAATTTGCAATGAAAATATGTCAAACTCTCGCACCTATACATATTTGAAATTAAAAGTGACGGTTTTGTATTCTGGTGTATGGTACATTCAAACTCACTCTCTCATTGCTCTCTCACTTCTTCTCTCGTTTGCGCTCGTTGTGAATAATCATGATTTACCGCAATCACATTTATTTATTTATTATTCTCACGTTATTTATGATGCATACGTATCAACATGTACATAGACACCATGGCGGCAATATAAACGCATTCACTGTGTAGCTTCGATTTATGCACAAATGTGAACTGGCTATCAACATATTTCATGTTAGAATATAAACGAATTGTATTTATATACATATAAATAAATGTATTTGAACATACATAACAAGAGACGATTAAAAAATAGTCTGGAAAATTATTAATGAATTGGTAAAATGAATGTTATGAGTTAATATTTTATGTTATATTTTAACATCAAGTTGAACTTTGTACTCTTCAGTTAAATTGTTAAACGTAAAAGACACCCCAAAAGGGAGAATGTTCAATATGATTTTACCCTTTTTCTAACGACCAAACTTTTCCCAAACTTCATTTCAAATTCTAAATTATATTCTCAAATATTCTAAAATATTATCCAAAAGATACAACATTATTTCACTTATGTTTATCACATGAAATGAACATAAACATTAATAAATAAATTTGATCATATATACATCTGCCTTCGTATATCCCTTCTGAAAAATTCCTGGTGAATTGAAGCGCAAGAAATGACCTTATGCCATAATCGAAGAAATTTATCATTCAAAATATAATGAAAAATTTTCAAATTTTACGCTCGATTATTCGTCTATTGATGGCACAACATTTGGCACATTAAAATCATAATACATTTTATCTCTTCGTTGCATTTATGAGCGTCAAATTTATATTATAGGGTTGTGAATATGGGGGTGTGCAATAATGAAAATATCTATATGTAATAGCAATGTTAATAATAGTAACAATAATAATGAAGATGACAATAATGAAAGTGTGATGTGTCACGATAAGGAGAAAACTGGACTCGAAGCGGGTGCGGAATTGTATAAAATTTATCTCCCGACGATCGTCGTTCTGACGAATGAGAGAATAAGAGAAGAATAGGAGGAAAAAAGAAGAAATTTTTGTGCAAGAGAGAGAGAATGGACAGATGGTCGCGTCTCTACCGTCGGATTCAGCCTAAGCGACAGGTTGGTCGGCAGGACACTGCCAGCATTTCGTGGTTCATTTGCGGTACCCAGGGGTGCCATTTATTATTGGAAGAGAGCAAACGACAGAATCAGAAAGTATTGAGAGTGGAAGAGAGAGGAATAACTAAAACCTCGGGGGTTGCGCACTACCCCATACCGGTAGTGTTGGTGGTGGTGCAACATTGCCAGACACTTTGAGGGGTTGTTTACACAGCCGAGTGTCTCGATTTAATTCGGTGATTATTTTTTAACGAGTCCATCCTTCAACCTGAACTACAATATAATTCTTTTATATACAATTTATATTGATTCAATGATGTACCCATAGACATTTGCATATATTTATGTGGAATTATGGGAGGGAGAATTTGATGATTGGTTTTTTACAGATGGTGTTATATCTATTGGATATATAATGCAATTAAAATTTTAAGGGCTGCGGTTTTAATTTCTTATGAATTTTACTCTTTTTCAAATGTTTTGTTTATTGATAATGATTCTATATGAAGGATTTTAGAGTCTTCATGTCTGTTTAGGGATAAATACTCAAGACCTCCTGCAGAGTGAAAAATGGTGGATGAAACATCAGCGTTTAAAAATTTTGACGCTTGATTGATGGAATGTGAAAAGAATTGCCGAAAATAGTCAAGACTTTTATGCTAAATGTGTAACTTTTACCTGTGTCAACATGTTTAGAAAATTAATTACTAATATTTTTGTGTGATATATTGACTTTGGCCATGTCGAAAAATATTATTAGCACTGGTGTTTCAACAAATCGTACTGAATAAATAACCAATTTGAAAATATTAATAATTAATACTAAATAATTTGATTACAATGGACAACATTGACCTGAAATCAAAGTCCATCGAATATTTTACACCGATCAAAAATTAACCTACAAACGAATAATGAATTCAATAAAATATTTATCATTCTTCATATGAAGTAGATCAGATATATAAACTTCATCCTGTACATTTATTAACATATTTATTCGTTTCTCCACTCCTTTATTTTTTCTCTGACAGATAAACGGAGGGATTATTACATGGTAAAGTAGTAATTAAATATAAAGTAAATTAGGTCGATCAACTGTCTAAGAAGTTTTGTATCTCTCCTGCTGTGATGTTGGCCATCATCATTTCGTTCAAGAATATTATAAACTCACTTCTTTTGAGGTCTTCATCTCTTCCTCCCTCATCTCATCAAATTCCTTATTCTTCATATTGCCTTTCTCACCTAACTCGCGCGACCGCCACCAATTCATATATACCTTATTATGTTCAGTTCATATATATATTCGTATGTGTACGCACGTCGGTCCCTTTCTCAGTCGCTGCCGTCGCCCACGGCCATTTCATTAATCTCAGCCCTCTTATATATATGTATATGTATATACACGTATTCCTTTTGTGTACATTTATTTTTATGTCTCGTTATAAGCTCGCTCGTCTGCGACATCTCACTTATATAACCAGCTGAGAATATAAATAAAGTCAAAGAAAAAAGAAATTATTACTCATTTTCATTTGGAATTATTGAAGAATAATTTAGAGAAATATTTCAAGTGCATTTTCGTTTATAAATTCATTTTAAATGTTTAGGAAAAATTTGTTTTATCGTTTCACACGTCACAAAGAAAATGATTTTTCAATAAATAAAATGAATTCACGAAAGAGCCTTTTGTCAAATTCTAAGAACATCAAAATTAAGTATGAAAAGAAATCTTTAATTGAAAAACCACAATTTTTTTTTCATCTTTCAAAACTTGGACTGACTTTATTTTTACCGCAGGTAGAAGCTATCAATATTTAAACATAAAAAATGATCGATGCTGAAACTCTTCCGGGATTAGTCGCGCGAGTCTATTTGGTCTCACAATGTTACATCAAGTTACACAAATTAACGTGATTAAATACAAAATTTAATGTATACATATACCAAAGAGATAAAAAAAAAATTCCTTTCATTGAAGCACGCGATTTATCTTTCCATCAAGCAACAAGAATTAACTATCAGAGGTGTATAATTGAACACACCACAGAACGTGTTCTCGATCTTCAACACTACCAATTAATGACGATTCGTTTGTAAGCCAAATGATGTATTCAAAACTTTTAATAATTTCTCATTTATCATAACTACCAATTAATAAACATATGTATTCACTTATATAAATCAGGGCATGTGTATATATTTATCACCCATGTAACACAAAATTTAATAGTATATAGTATCGTAATTAAAGGAAAAAAAATGGGAGCAAAAGATTAGGGGACGAAAATGAGAGTGTAGCAAGTCTTAACACGAGTTGGCGAGCGATCAAAAACAGTCACCCTATCGGGACCATCGATCTTTCCGTCTTACTGCGCGTTCTATTCTCTCATTTTCTCTCTTTTGCCCTTTGGAGTTGCGCGCTTATGCTTCAGGGATGTCCCAAGGGATATTGCGGATGTCCCAATGCTCTGCCTGTGGACAACGCAGACTGCTGACGCGTCTCTCTAACATCACCACACGAATGTAGAAAAAGACATGAAAGAACATCATGAAAAAAAGAACAAGAGTGCACAGAGGGTGCAAAACTATTATAGTATAGCAATGAACCAACCCCTTATGTATCATCAATGTATCAGAGGATGTTCAACACCATACCATCATGCTTTGCGGGAAAAGAAAAAAAATAAATAAACAAAAGAGAATATCAACCCTTAACGATCATTGTCAAACATAACCTTGACACGTGTTATTTTGATGATTGCACAAAATGCATTGGTGGAATGAGGGTGGTTTCATTCGATATGATGATGTTCGACAGGGTTTTTTTTTCTTTTTGGGGGTGCGAGCATCCCTCGATGAATATGCTATAACGATTGTGACGTTGATATTATTGATGATGCAACTGAATATAATACTTTATTGTTCTGTCTGTTCATTCCTCATTTTCATTTGATCAATTTTCATTTCCACATTTTTAATTATTATGATGAATGAAACAATGTACAAGGGAAAATGTTTTGGTTGAGGGTGTATTATTGTTGTATATATATATATGTTTATTCTCATGGGTCTGGAATTTCTATCTGCCATTTCAGCAATTTCATTTCCACCTCAGCGAACATATCCTCAGTGATATAAATGCTAATTTGTACTCACATATACCAAAATATATATGTTGTACTGTTATAATTGTGCGCCCTTAAAATATATAGATATATACCGACATGACTACAGTTGAAATTTTTATTTTGGTGTAATCCGAGTTTTTCTAGTAGTTTGGGAACGAAAATAAAATTTATTTGATTCAGATTAGATATTTTGCTCCAGTTTTTTATAACGTCATTCAGATAACACAAAAACTACTTCGATGATACTTGAAATATTCTTAAAAAGTGAACGATAGTGATAAAAAATAGAATATCAAGTAAGCAATCTCTATCACTGTGCTAAGTGGAAACAATTAAACAAGTTAAATCGATTAGAATTTTATTATAAAAGACAGTTAATATTTTCTCTTTCTCATTTATATTCACAATCATGATGATTGATTATCAGATGAATTACCACAAGATCATTCTGACTGAGCATTGAACTGCCACTTTGTCCATTACACCAATCAGATTAATTATTCAACGAAACTTTCGAATTTAATTTGTGTAATGAAAAAATTCAAAGCGCACAGTGTCATAATTAAAAATTTTGACAGTGATGAACTCGGTGATAACTTCATCAAAAATTATTTTCATCTTCAATATTATTATCCATCATAAAATCAAATTCAAATCAATCATAATAGCTTAAATCAGATCAACTCAACATGCCAAAAATCAGATACTTCTACATTGTAATTATTCAAACAATTTCCAACCCTTATATATTTATTTTCACTTCTAATAAACGCTTGTTCTGAATAAAAATGTACAAACACCACTTGAAAGAGTAAATCTGAGTGTATAAAAATAAAAGAAAAAACAAATAGCAAAGAGCATGTAATGAACCATCCAAACACATAGATATACAATACCTCTATAAAATCCCAGAACCTTTAACTCCAACGGCAGTATTCAACCGTAATAATTGACTTCGAACACAAAACTTCTAACTTTAAATAAATAGCCAATTAAACTCGGCGACTCAATTTAAACGAGATTCCGGGCACGGCGTTCCAGCACTCGCGGTAGCGTCCGCTAAATACACTCGAGGAGAGTTATCGCGTGAGAGTTTCCCAGAGCGGGTGCTTGCATGCGCCGAACTCGTTACCGGTTTTGTCCCCGCGTAAATTAATTACCCCTCACCCGGCCCCCGCATCGCTGTATAGTTATACTTAATATAAAGAGAGCAACATATAAAGAGAAAGAAAGGATGATAGGAGATTGTGAATGAGATGCAGGTATGTATTATATATGTATATATAAATGCTCTATCGGCAGCCAACGTGGTTACACCTTTAGTATATTTTCCCTCGCGTTCATTTATCGCTGAGGTTATGTGTAGAGGTATATATATATATGCGCCGAGTCTAATCGAGTTGTTACTCGCTCGCGTTAATTACACTCTCGCCTCGTAAATTTCATGTAATAAAGAAATTATAATCTCTCTTATACAGTGAAGTATAAAACGCGTATGCAAAAAAAAATGGGGATTACCAATTAGTTCAGAATGTTGTTGTCATATGAAAGAAAAAAAGATGAAAATTTGTGAATTAGAAAATAAGAAAAATGTGGAGGAAAATTTGAAGGGTTTAGTGGTTTTTTCGTAAATTTATAAGAAAAATTGTTTGAAAATTATTTATGATAATTTCACCTTAACAAAAATAGAAATTTCATTTATTTGCATCGGTGAACAAAAGAAATTTTCAAATTTATTATTAATACAAAAATGAATTTGATTTTTATTCTACAAATATATTTAAAAACCTAAGGCAAACTAATACAAAAACTTTGAAAGAAACAAAATAGAATAGAAGTAAACCAGAGGATTTATCAAATAAAAATCACATAAAATCGATACAATCCATCCCTCCACAGAAAAAATATTCTCATCAACCCAAGACTATTCGACAAATCTTCACCATCCCTCATCAATAACATTTTGTTTCAATATATATATTAAATAGAAGTTAAAGAGGGTGGATGTGTCAAGAGAAGGTGGTTGAAGATCAGGGTGAAAATTTACAAAAGCCCAAACTGAAAAATCGCGCACGAAAGGGCAAAGTGGGAGGATAATAACGTGAAATTAGCCGCTAATGTGGATCGATGGTCGGTCGTGGCTGGGTTGTTTTAAGAGCGATAATAAAAATGAAACGATTGGCGTCGGCGGTGTTGCCGCAAAGGAGCGAGCAATGCGAGGGTGTGAGACTATATATTATCTATATACATATATATATATACATCCATACGTATACATAAGAAAAGCGGGGGATGAGTAGTAGGAGAAGGCGGTCCGATTGTATATAACCAGACACGACTTCTTCGTTGGGCTGGCGCCACGCCTACATATCTCCCCACCCTTTATCCCTTGTCCCTATGAGAGTGAAGACATCCCACCATGGTATTATAGGTACTGAGCAAGCACACTGGGGTAGTATGGAGAGTGTATAGCGTTAAAGCAACATCGCACACGCTCTGTATTTCATTTCCTTCTCTTTCGCAGGGCGCAAAAGATGCGTCAAGCCGCGCGCGCCCGTATCCATGGGAACTCCCATAGTCAATGTGGTGTCTACCAGTCACCTGCGCGCGCGCCAGCCCGCGCGCATCGGGATTGTTCGAAACAATTATCCCGCGCGCTTCTATTCCATTCGAACGGGCGCGCGTGGAATTCACTTTTTTATTTTTATTATTTTCACATCTATACATACAGATATATAGATAGATATTCTATGGGTTTTTTCTTCTCTACATTTTCTATATCACGCGACGAGAGCGCGCGAGCGCAAGTGTCTGTATATTATATACCTACACTACTGCAAACCTCGTTTCGCCTTGAAGAGCAAATCGTTTTCACAAATAAAATTGCTAGGAAATTATTTTCAAATCACCTTTGGACTTTTCTATGTACATAGTAAATATCTATGGCTTATGTGCAGCATGTGGATATTTATACTGTTTATTTTTTTTTCAATGCGAAAAAATTGTTTTTATAAAATGAATAAAGTAATTGTTGGGAATAAATGTGATTTTTATCGTTTGGAAATTTTTGGATGTGTTTTTTTTTTGTTTCATTTTCTTTTTGTTCTTTGCTCTTTTGTTTGACTGATAGTGGAAATAGTATTGTCATGCGAAATCGAATTTCAAACTTTATATTGACTGCTGCTAGTTCCGCGCTTGAAAATTTCAACAAAACGCTTTTCACGGTTGGTTAAGCGACGGTTCTATTTGAAAATCGACAGAGATATGTACATATGTATGTACATATTGCGCATAATCGAGTAGCGATGTCGCGACGCACCACTGCCGGAATATAAAGTGTATTACAATTCGAAAACTGTCTATTCTTTATGCATGTATATATATATATATATATATGTATATGTATTATATGGTGTGAATTCACCATACGATAAACATTTTACAATTTAAACTTTATATATCCATGTGAATATCACATTGTACTATTTTGTATTGCAACAAGAGGAAAATATTTAACTATAAATCAAAATATACATTTTATAATGTTATTTTAAAGTATTTTGTTATTATATTTAGTGGTAGGTCGTATAAAAAATTTTTTTCACACTTTTGTTGTTATATCTATTCTATCAAATGATCAAAGCTTCAGTGAGTACTTTTATATATTTTAATAGACACTTTATATATCATTTGTATATAAAAATATAAAGCTTTCAAATCACGTTTTTGTCATTAAACTTGAAATAAACATACGTGTGATGATATTCGTATTATATTACACATATAAAAGCATCTTAAATCATATCTCAATCGTTAACATTACAACTTTCATCTCTAAACAACAAAAGAATAAAAGAAAAATATTCAAATAAATTTACATAAACTTTCATATACTGAGTTGAATAAGAATTAAATAGAAATATTAATTGGCTGCCACGACAATTTTATTCGAAACATTTTACAAACAAATAGGACAAATACAATATAAAGTGGAAGAGAATATAAAGGATGTGATGAAAAAAGTGTAAAAATAAAAAGAAAATCACAGGGAAAATATGCGATTTCTGTATATCTCTAGGTATACAAATACAGTTCAGGACATCAGTGGACTCTACCGTTTCAGAAGCGGACGGGCGCAATAATTCTCGCTTAACCGCACGTTGGAAATAACGGCAGAATAACGATGAAATAACGACGGAGCTTCCGCGAACGTTTGCTCCTCTCCCTGCTTCAACAAGCTACATATACTTCTCTTTCTCATTCTCTCTTCAGTCACGATAAATATCCGCGCTTGACTCTAACTCGCCTATATGAACTCATATAACATGTGATATATAGAGCCGAAAAAGAAGAGCAAAGAAGAAATAACAAAAAGATAAAACAAAAATATGAAAAAGAATGAAATAGGGTGCAAGACAAAAGACAATTTTAGGATAAATTTATTTGTAGTTAGTTGATGTGTTGGTGAAAATTAATCCAGTGATCAATTGACTGTCCATTCGTCTCTTCTCTTTCTCTCATATATTATATGACCATTTAAATGCGAAATATACCACACAGATAATGAGGAACAAACCTCTGGGCAGATTAATTGTAACTGCGTCGTGACTACCGATTTGGCCAATTAATTCGATTAGTGATTGTTCCACAGGGTTGTGTATACACACCAGACACGACCAATCGTTTTCATTTGCCTCTCTCTATCTCACTTACATTCTCTTGTTTCCATTCGCGTTCTATTAATCTATATTGTTCTCTCTCGCTTTGGCTTTATGCTATAGAATTTCCAATCCCCATAAACCTATACTCCGTGTCCCGTAAATTATATTATCGTTTTCACTGATCTATACTCTGATTCCAGAGTCAAATGGCGTGATGAATCATCGTGGAACGATACCATATAATTTTCCCTCTTTCGATTCTATATCTTTTCATTCCAATTGTATATGTATTCTGCGCGGGTTATGGAACAGAGAATGTGAGGGGCAAAAAAAAATAAAAAAGGCACAAAAGAAAGATATAGGGTATAAATTGAGCGGTGTGTTGGATATTTAATTGAGAATCAAGTGTTTTACAAATGATAAATATTATTTATTACAAATTGATGTATATTTTGGATGAAAATGAAAAAAGGAAATTAAGTATTAAATAATATATTTTGATTTATTGAATACTGTTATTTTAAATGGGAATGCTTAAATTTTTTAATCATATTTGTTTATAGGTGGATGTTTTTTTTTTTTAGGAAATGATATTGTGAAATAGTGTTGGGTTACGAGCGGTTCTATTTTAGGTGGAGTAAATATTAGTTTGGAACATAAAACAAAATTAAATCGAAATATTGAGAATGAAGGTTGGACCTCACACTCTCGGATAGAGAAGGAAATTAATGATTAATGATAAATTTTATTATACAAATGCGTTCTATCATAAATTGTTGTACCATTGCCTGAACCCATCCCCATTTATTCAATAATTCAGAACAATCTGCATATTAAAATGTTATAAGAATGAAATATTAATTATTATTTTAATTGAATAAAAATTGTTTTGTATAAAGTGCTTTAAATTGTTCGCTAATATATTTATCTGCACTTAGTAAATTTCAAATACTCCTCAACATAATAAATTCAACGTATCTCATCTTATCTGTAGTTACTATATTGTAACCAATAAATACTATCATAAAATAATTTATTGATTTATCGGGATTGTTTCTTTTAAATCTCGAAGAATAAACTTGGGACAAAAGCGTGAAGGTAAAAGGTAAAAACGAAGATGAACTGATATTTCATAGTAAAAAAAAATAATGAAGTACCTACAATGATGAATTATGATTTATTGAAGACAAGAATTTGAAATAAAAATATCTCAATCGTTCGATTGTATTTATTTCAATAGATATTGCATCCTTGTAGACAATCCTATTTTCATTTCCTATTCCAATTCATCAGAACAAAAGAAATAAAATATATGAAAGACCCAGATCATCACCAAAGTACTCAGAAATAAACCAACAACAATAATATATAAACTCCTCAGATTTTGTTTCGCTTCAAATGAATGAAATAGAATTGAAACACGAAGAAAATGAAAAAAGGGTGAAGCTGAGAGATCAGCTGGTTTATATTGATGTATATACATGTTCACATCTAGACAAAAGTTACAAAGGCGTCGTGTCATATAGCACTAGTCATTCTTTATTCAAAGTTGTAATAACGTTTGGCAGATGTTTCTGATAAAATATTATATATATAGCAGCATGGTAACTCGCGCACGCCGCTTTTGTTTCTACGAACTTTTATCGAGCCAATTTAAGTTGCCGCGTAGAAATATCCCAGGGATTCTCTCATCCCCTTCTTATTTCAAATCCCTCTACCCACTTCGTTTCTTCACTGTTCACGATCATTCGTAGGTGTATGTAAAATGTACATACCCAACTTGAGAGAGAAAAAAGAAAAAGGAACAAAGTCCCCAAAACAAGAGAAAAAAAGTAGAGTAAAAAAATTTACCACTGCTGATATGAACAAGTGCATATATATGAGGAACAATATTATGGCTCATGATGTCTAACGTATTTTTTCGCTCTTTTTTTTCTTGGCACTATGCCCCTGCTTCTAATACGATTGCATCACACCTCATATTACAGGAATGAAAAAGAGTTAGGTAGTTCTATCAGAATAATAATCACCTCGAAAAGCTTTGAATTTATTACTGGTTGGTATAATTGATGTTCACAATGAAAAATCAATAGTTACAATTTTTTTTAATTTCTGTTATCAACATTGTAGGTACTTTTAAAACATTTATCAATGTTTTACAAGTCACTTTGATGTTCATGATGGTTATGAAAGAAAATTAAACGTTTTGACATTTAATATTAAATCGCTAAATGTCGTAGAAATTTTTTTCTTGATAGTAAATATAATTGAATTTAGGATTAACTTCTTATGTAATGTTTTGTCTGTGATTGATAAAAGTCGATTAAAACTATTTAATACGATGAAGAAATACTTTTCATCATTTTGTTTACAAAATAAATGTCAATTAATAAATACTTAACGTAGAAATAATGATAGGAAATGTAATAAATTTTGTCAATGAGAGATAAAGAATTATCCAGAAAAATAATTCATTTGTCCAGCAACGTCAATGTACTGTTATTTTTGTTTCTGATAAAATTGTTAGTCAAAAATAATTGATTTGTAGATAAAAAGGTTTTCGAATAGTATTCAGTGACCATCGAAATTTATACTGATAAAATAGATTAAATAAAATATCGAATACAAATAAAGAGTAGACGGAATTGTATAATAATTTTCATATTGATGAAATGTAAATGATCAGTTTCATGAATGAAATTTCAAAAATAAAGTGGATCTTTGATAAATTTTATTCATAATCAATTTCATATAGATCAGATTTTTATAGATCGATTGGTATTGAAAAGAACAACAGAAATTTGAATATATTACACAAATTTTTGTGAGACAATTCTTCTGGTTCATAAATAAAAATAAAAAAAAATTCAATTATCAATTGTATGATGAGAAATGATTTATACATTCCCATGATCGCTAAAATATAAAACTGACTAAAAATAAGAACCAACAAAATGGCCTTAAGCGAATCAGACGAGAAACTCCCATTTCAAAATGATTATCCGTAATATAATACAAAATAAAATATATTATATCTCTATATATTTTGTCTTTATATTTTTTATGCTTCTCTTTTTACTTTACATTTTCCAACGGCAAAAATTGTGAATTCATCTTGAGTATATCGGGTTACGTACGTCCGAACAAGCGAGAAACTCACGGCATTTACTTTATTTCAGCTCACGTACAAAATCCAATCCCAACATGATTTTCCATTTGAAATTGAGCGTACATCAAAAGTCGAGCGTCTCATCCATATCAATCCAAAAAATTGCTTCACCTTCTGTGTGTATAGCAAAGTGCATATCCGACACATCCGTACAATCACATAGATACACCTACAACCGTATACATCATCATATTCACAAATAAAAAAAAATAAAAACCTGATCTTTCCTATATATTTTCCATCCCGTTCCGTATCGAATCAAACAATCATTTCTTTGTTATTTTTTTCCCTTCAACTCCACATCATTATTATATCTATATAATCTCCATTAATCGTTCCAGAATATAATTACATTTCATTATTAAAATATAATATAATATAAAATAACATGTCATGTTAAATCTTGATAACGAGAAAATAATTTATTATATTCAAAGTGAAAGCTCAAATGATTTACACGAGGATTCAATTTTGGATGATGGTGTTACTACGGGGCTTTGTCAGACAAAATACGCTATACAAAGAAATATATATATGTATATACATATACAAACGATATATAAGGTATGTTAATATCGCGTGTAATTACAATGATTAATTACTTTGACCGAGGTCATTAACTCAATGGAAAATCGTGTTTATACGTGTTTGAATACATTTTACATCGTCATGTATGTGTATGAATATTTGCATTAAATAGATACGTATTTTTGTGTAAGTGTCGCGATATACATTTTTGATGAATGTTATACGAGTGAGTTGATCGTTTATCGGTTGAAACCAATACTGAAAATTCACTCAGTGAGAATAGCGAAATGTGGTGGAAAACCATATAGATGAAAGCCTGATAAAGCCGGCTGGTGCTTTTGGAATTGGGTCTTAAATAATCGTTGGCAGTTGAAATAAATTGTGGTTTATGACAAGAGATTATCTTGATCACGTGTGCGTTCGTCGTCACGTTTGAGGTTTTTGAATGGAATAAGATGGAACAGTCAACGCCATCTCGAAGCAGTGAATTTATACCAAAGTTTATGTTGGCTTCAATAATTCTGTTTTATCAGCTACTAAATTCAATAAATTATTTATATTATTTATCAACTGAATGAAGTGTAAAATTGTTCGGTTGGTGATAAAATAGTAAATGTTATGACTGAATGTTGGTGTATAAAATATTTTTGTAGCTAAATAAATTACTACCATGTGCGAATATGAATATTGGATAGGAAATTCTTCAGAATTATTTATTCGCTATTGCGGATTATTATTGTGTTTTTTTTTTATTTTTTAAATGGCCGCGGGAAATCAAATATAAAAAAAAAGTGTTTATGTGTTTAAAAGAATGTTGGATATGCTCATAAAATTCAGTAACTAAATAATTTTAACGATATAACAAAATAATAATTATTATTGGCTGTAATAACATTCCTAAATGCGCGTGCGGCAACACGAACGGTGAATGGAAATCAATTGAGCTGGGGGCATTACTCGCATATCAAACATTATAAATATGTACACAATATATAATTAGCGAGGTCACACATTCCTTTCAATAAATTAAAAAAAAAAGTCATAAAACAACTGAACAAAAAATAATTCATTATCCAGCAAAGTTCTAAAATATAAAAAGAATATGAAAGTGTAATAATGCAGAACAATAATAATTTCCAAGACAATTGTCGATTCCATATTCTTTGGTTTCACGAAACTAAATTATACACCAATTGATCCAGTATAATCATAAAACATTTCCCGCGCATTTCGTGACCGGTGAAAGTTTTCAGTTAACAATAATTCATACTTTTTTTATCATTCATTGTCTTCTTATTTTTTGTTTTCACCTATTTTTCTACTATTTTACTATCCAATCAACCGTATTCATTCTGAAGTAATAATTACCATCAAAAACATTGTAACAACATTATAAATATTCAATAACCAATAATCAATGACTATGTAATTGGTCAATAAATAAAAAGAGAAAAATTGTGATAAGGTTGAGAAATTGATAAAATAAGACAAATGAAAATTTAACTGAGGACACCGACCCTCTGACATTTTCAATAACCACAATCGGTGAAATCAAAGAACATTCCCCAAATGCCCTTTACCTATTACTCATACAATCTCTCTGTTATTTTTACTACCTGCCACTCTTTTCCCACAATAGCAGTAAAAATATACAGGTGCAGAAGCCCCAAATACCTTTTAATAAAATTCATCTATTGATAGAATCAGTAAAGTCCTCAATTGAAATTTGTGTGTTTGATTTAAAGAGATGAGGACAACGGCCTCAACACAAAAGTTTGACCCCCATTCAAACTTGTCATGGTAAGTAAAAAACATTGGAAAAAGTTCGTGTAGCAAAAAGCTGAGTGCAAATACGATAGGTAAACGCGTAAAAGATGACTGTATATTAATGAAAGACAGAAAATCATAGGCATGCGATAGCTATATATTCATTTGGTATGGGATAGTCGACCATAAAGTCGAACCAACACGAAAAGTTTGCTCGTTTGCTCTCTCATCGTCTCAGGTATACCAGCCACCTGTAATAAACGTTCATAACGGTACAAAAGTGTGGACTGTGGCGCCATGTGGACGCAAGAGAAACTACCTCTTAGGCGAGGTCGACCGCATACCTCGAGTTGAGCCGTGTTCGAGCGGCAGACAGTCGTCGCGAGCCTCTCGATAATTAAAATAGTCATATCTTGAGGTTCTCAATGCACTTTAATATTGTTATTTAGTGTGTGTATGTGATATTTTAACACAACTATCAATTACAATTGGAAAATAAAATATTACAAGTGAAGTTATCATAATTTTCAGTGAAAATAAAAGGATTTAATTTTAAAGTTATCATTGAAAATAATGAACAAAAAATTTACAAAATAAACAAACAATTTGTGAAGTTTCAATTCGTGTCTTGTGGTCCTCGACCGAACGACATTTTCTTTCACTTTTACTTCTTTTTCTTTTAAAAAATTCTCTTTTTTGACGTGACGCAATTGGCATTGTCAAATAAATTAATACAAGTGTGCTTGAATAAATTCAAAAAGGTAATATAACCAAAAAGGGATGATAAATTATTGTGTTTGTTTATTTTATTTAAGTTTAATTTTTTCGGCTGTTGTTTTTTGGTATTTGCGGCACATGGATTGGTATTATTTCTTTGTTTATTTTCGTTTGTGGTTAAGGGTCGGATATATGTACATGAGTGTGTGGTTCTCAAGCGCATGATGAAGGATGTGGAGATTTCGATGCCACATTGCTCCCACGAGCGAGATCGTCCCACGGAAACTGAATATATACTACAACGGGAATACCGGTTCTTTCGCTTCTTCGATGATTTCATCGTAAATGAGACATTGGAATTTCATCGGGGAATAACTTTTACCGGTTATTCCATTACTATTACTCTCGATTTTGGATTATTTCCATTAAACTCAAAACGCTTGTGATAATCATCCGAACAATACGACAGAGCGAAGAAATACATCATTGAATTTTACATCATATGCACATATTAAATCGTTTGTATAAGATGGCGTGTGTGACATGCGAGCAAACACACGAAACACACGGTATACAGACAATATAAAACAATGTATGTTTTATCATCCAACAAAGATCGTTTATTATTCAATGCGAGTGTAATAATTATCTGATTAAATCAACGGGAAAGAAAAAAGAATAAAATTAAAAATCATTTCGCATGACAGAAAGTAAAAGGTGTGGTGAATATTACCAGTGAAATGTCCAAACGATTGCGAATATTTAATGACACTTTAGCAAGATGTTGATATATAGTTATTTAATATTTTTTTCTCGCATTTGTACATTTATTTATTCGTTTTTGTTAGTTTCTTTTTTTCCCTTTTGGCATCTACGTCTTGAGAAAGACCTCGACTGCATAGTTGTGGACAAACTATTGGCTCGAAGATGATCGCCTTGAATGCCTTTCTCTGTCGACCCGCAATAACTATATGTCTCTTTATATATATACGATGTATAAAAATTATTTCCACCGCGTATAATGCACTCCGCGTCCTTTCGGGATTCTCACAATCACGATGTGTCATTATGCACACATACTATAACACAAAAGTGCTCTCATATGATTGTGCAATGTGGTATATATTAATTTTTATATATTATAAAGAAAAAACATATCCGCATGTTTTTTTTTTCAATTATTACTTCCGTGATAGAATAAAAAATGATAACGATGGAAAAATATGTGAAGAAAAATTGATAAATTTGATTGAGATATGATAAAACTATTTTTAGAATTTTTATATAATTTAATTTAAATTTTCTAATGAACTCAGACAATAATCAAAATTAATGATATAGCATTTGTATACAAATAAAAGTTCATCGAGTTCATCATTATCATTAAACACATTTTCTATTGCATTATTGTACGGTGAAAGTTTTAAAAAGATAATTGAAACAAAACACTTCAAAAATATCTCACGACACAATATGTAAAATGAAATAGAAGAAAAGAACCGTTATCAATTTATACATTTTTGTGCAATATAGAGAACATTAAATATCCATGTATAGCAATATATCCCATCACCATATATATCTGTCTTCCATTATTTCTTTGTAAAAACAGTAAATAATTGCAACACAATAACTCTATAACATCCACGTGATTAAAATTAAAACTTTTCTCAATCTCGTTCATTGTTAAACATGAACTTGTTGTAATTTCTCAATTCTTCAATTGACTCTATTTGCAATTTCCAATTCAATTGTGAAAAACTATCGTATAATCTTCAATAAAAACAATTGACTTGATATTATAATTAGATTTTACTTCCACGCACAAATGCAATATCCTGATAGAAATTTTAATCAGATTTATATTTGTAGTTAAATATTTCAATAGATTTTCTTATTTATATTAAAATGTATCAAGTTATATTTATTGTCTTCCGGTACTCTTGGCGAACGCGATGCTTTAATTTCGATTTGTAGACACGCGGGATAAGCAATTATGAATTACGCAAGAGAGTCGTTGTATCACCGTAGTCGCACAGAGTTGCTGCTTTCTCTGTCTGACCTCAATATCTGTTCGAGAAAACCGTGATTCTCTTCTTACTGCTGCTGTTGCTGCTGCTGGATAATATACATTCATACATACAGCACATACTTGTGGATACTATTCAGCAGCATCTATGTATTTATTGTACGTACACACAGACAAACCACAAACTGTCCAGATTAATCAGGATCCGTTGAAAGCAAACAGTCATTTATGTATATTCTCTCGCCATTCACTAATATTTATTCTCGCGTGAGAATTACACTGGTGCAAGGCCATCGAAGTGAATTCTTCTTGTGTGACTTAATAGCAATGTTATGAATTAATTTCGAACGTTTTTAATTATTAATATTCATTTATGTTTAATTATCGAGTCATTTATCAGTCAAGTTTCATGCAATATTTTCATTAGTGTTATTTAGAAATGATTTGTTTCAATTTCTTATATTATAACTATACTTTTGTTTATATTATTTCGAGGATTTGTATAAGAGAAATATTTTTCTGAAGATGTTTTTATTTATCTTATCAAACACTAGGAGAGACGCGTCAAAATTTCGGTGCTTTTAATTATAGCATCAAAACGCTTTTTACAATTTTAATGAAAAAATTATGTTAATTTCATTGATGACAATTGTTAATTAAACTTTGTATGTAGAGGCGATGGATCATTCAATTATCCAGCATGTGATAAACATCAAGATGGACACAGTAACGTGACGATCACACTGATGTTTAATGTGCAATAATTGAACACTGAACAAATTATAGATCGGAAGGATTTAATAGGC
Source organism: Meteorus colon (assembly GCA_030523085.1). Classification (NCBI taxonomy): domain Eukaryota; kingdom Metazoa; phylum Arthropoda; class Insecta; order Hymenoptera; family Braconidae; genus Meteorus; species Meteorus colon. Next base: position 47,840 of record JAPYZH010000196.1, on the reverse strand, counting down.
GGTTTTATTTTTCATTCGTTTTTATCTACGTTCTATATAAATTTTTTTATTATCGTTACTACGGTGCTTCAATATTCATCGATGTCATCTTGAGGTTCCAATTACTGAGGCGGAGAGAGAGAATTTTATTGCGATTTTTATGTGATATCTTTACCGTGTTTATTACAATTTTTTATTCTACCTGAATGTGTTCCTTATAACATAAAAATATGCGTAAGATACGAATCAGAAGAGATAAAAAAAGGAAATTAATTGACTTCAATAACCAGAAGGATTTTACAAAGATTGCAGAGAGATTAGATATTATCCAGAGCTCTGGATTATAAATTAGAAAAGCAGTAAATTCAAGTCAACCCTAAGATTTATGATAAAACTTTTTCCCTGATTTCGCAAGCAGAAAATTCTTTTTCTAACGCAGGTAAAAATTTTTTATTTCTATTTGCACAAATAGTCGCTTAAGATCATCATCAATATCAAACAATACATCTACATTATAAAATCAAAAATCCAGACATCTCAATCTATTCAATATAAACACAAAAAATTAATTATCATCACCTATTTATCCTTCCTACACTTTTCCGCTGTCGCAACACAATAAATCATTGTCAATACATCTCCTTCATGAAATTGTCATGCACGGACAATCTGTCGACGTCAGCTTTCCCCGGTTAGAGAAATAAAAATAAAACAGAACGAAAAATAAAAAAAGTAATGGAAAAAAGATCACTGGTTACTTCTAAAAAGTAAAGAAAATAAGTTCAAAGGGTAAATGCGACACTTTTTCTTTGCGGTTTTTTTCTCGAAAGTGTCGGATAAATAAATGTCCTTTATATATTTCACTGCAACAGTCATGACTAAAAGATGTTCGCTTTCAATGAGACACACAATGAACAATCGAACGTGTGTCGAAACGACTAACAATTCTTCTATATATGTAATATATATATACATAATATAATACTTGTGTATAGAGTATATAAATGTAGACAAATAAAACCTACACTATGTACTGCATTCTATTGTTCTCGGTGACGATTTTTTTTTATTCTATCTAATCTTAAGAGTCGTCGTTAACTGGCTGCACCTACGCGCGTGCACCAATCGACGGTGACCAACCCGAATTACCATAAAATTACGAAATGTACATTCTTATTGCGCTAAGCAAGAAGGACGCAGTAATAAGATAGTTCGCGGTACGAGTACATATTCATAAAATAAAACAGTATAAATATTCATGTGAATACACTCTCGCTCGTGCCCGCTCATTCGTTCATGATGATTGATTATATATTTCTCATCAACGAGACATAAACCGCGCGTTTAACAACAACCCACGAACTTCAACCACTTCAACCTCATTTTCATTTTATACACGTTGTAAAATTGAACATTAATTAAATGGTACTGTGTTCAATGTATCAAGAACAACTTAACAGAATTCTCAATCAACTTTGTGCCGTCTTATTTGTAGCTTGGACAAATTTTTTTTCAACATTTACTTTCCCAGAATGGGGAACATCACTGTGCGAATGGCAGTCGATGTCCTGCAGCTGCTTAAACTTTCTTGGAACAACGTCTTTAAATTTTTTATTCGATCTCTTTCAGTCTCGATGTATTTTACTTCTTTTTATTCCAAATACAACATTGGAATACAGTAATTTTTAATATTAAAGTTATTCTAATTATTAAATTTTTATGTTTGATTTATTTTGCAGGGTGAAATTGGAGAATAAAACAAATCAAGGAGTTATAAATTTATAAATTAAGATGAAGTTTTGCCAACGACATTATTAATATAATACGAAAGATGTACAACGAGTGGGAAACGGTGAGTTGAATATTTTTAATATTTGTATTATGTATGCATATCTACCTCTTAACATTGTTGTCGGATAGATATATTTATTTATATGTGTCTAAATGTATCTATATATGTACCCGCACGTTCCGCAATCGCAAAGTTTCCGGCTGGTATGACTCACAGCTGTGTATATATACGTAAATACATAGATACATCTGAACACATACCTTTATATGACATCGACAATACCTGGTGTGTGGACATACAAAGACTGCATTGAAAGATCACGCGTGGATCATGAGCGTGCCTATAAGAGCACTGTCGTCTTCGTATTCGTCGTGAAGTCAATGATCTGTAGGCGCAAGGAATTGCGTAGCGCGAGCACGTGCCAACATCACTTTCCAGTGACACTTGACACTATACGTCAGCGTTGCAAATGGGATAATTATCAACACCGCAAGAAAAATAAAAGACAGAAGAGAAAATGTTTATTTCCTGCAGAGTTTCCCGAAAAACTTTGAAATAAATAATCTTATTTTGTTTTATATGGTTGGAGAATTTTCATTTCTTTTTCCCTTCACGATTTTCTGTTCACTTGCTGTATTAAGCCTCTGCTTATAACATTTCCCGTTCTAATGCACTCATTGGCCATATATGCGTGGTTATTTAGCGCGTAATTTATATAAGAGAGTATGAACACGGTTGGTTCCACCCCAAAGCCCTTTCAATATACATTGGCGCGAGCTGTACATTTTTTCTTTCGTCGGCAATTCGGTTTGTTATGAAAACATTGTATGAATAATTGTGATGACATAAGTGGATTATTATATGCATGTATATATGTTTATTGAATAGAGAGAATGTAGAATATTAACGTTGTTGATAGATATGTATTGGTGGTGTTGCGCGGGCGCTCGTAGGTTGAATATGAAATTTATGATACTAGTTAAGAAGCCAACGCTTCGATGAGCGGCCAATTAACTTCATGGATTAATTTTTAAAATATCTACGCCACTGTGCAAGAAGAGCAATCGTTGCGAGAAACACTTGGTGCGTCCAGTTGTGCATCGAACATCCTCAAGTACACATCTCTCATTATTGAATTTCGTTTTCCAAAATAAGAGAAAAGAAAAAAAAATTTAATATCATAACATACTTTTGTGTGTTAATTGTCATATCATAATTGGTTCATTGGATAAACGAATGTTGTCTAGTTGATTTGATTGACATTTGAATGCGGAAGAAATAATTCTTGACATCCAATCTACATACAGCGAAACTCACTGTGCGGTAGTTATTGATATATTACAGGGTATACATACGTGATCAGTATTGGAACGATAATTTTTTTGAACCAGTGACCCATTAAACTCATTAAACTTTTGAGTGGTTTATGTGATCTCCTAACTCACTTATTGTACAGTGGAGAGTATGTTCAATGTTGAACTAATTGAAAATGCAGAGCGCGCGATATGGATAAGTGCGCGGCCCCAAATCAATTCGGTCGTGTCTTGTTTGCTGAATAAGTCTGCGACACTGACAGAGGTCAAACGATACATGTGGACAAGCAGATAGACTATTGAACAGATATATAACGATTCTTGTAAATGAAACGTCATTTGAATTTGTTGAATTGTCAAGGTGCAATGACCCTAAAGAAAATTACATGAGAAACAGCGTTGGTAAAATTTATATGCTGATTGTTCGGAACATATCATAAAGCCATTGACCTTATTACAAACTTTAGACGTTTGGGTAATAACTCGAAGAAGTGAATATCAAATAAAAAATACCAGGAGAGTGGAATTGATTTCGTTGAAGAAAAAGTATGCAGCAAAGAGTTGATGTGTGCACGCGTGAAAAACGTAAAAGAAAACTCTATTTCAAAGAGGCCACTGGTACGGCAATCCCGGTACCAGCTCGTGCAATGACCTCAAAGTGAACGGAAGTGAGTTGGTTCTTGAGAGAGTCTCGTGACTCGTTTCGATCAAGAAAACATCTCGGCTGCGCCTCGTGGTGGAATGCAAGCATATGTAGACAGAACATGCGTCGTTTAAATGGGCCGAGAGACAATACGTGAATTAGGGTGAAAGGTCGTGTTTGACATTGACAATCATTTGCGACAAACTAAGCGATGGTCCCTTCTTTCTCGAAATCTTTGTATCTTTGTAATGGCATCAACATTAAAAGGAGCGCAACATGATCGCGGAACCAGCAAAAGTTTATCCGTAAAATCGAAAATTCGCCCGAAGCTAAAGCCCACTGTGTCAGAAATTTATCATGCAAGTGGTGGCGAACCGTTAGCACGCCGACGTGGATTGCATAATTCGACTGGCCCAGACCCAGATACAGATGCATCGAATTCGCCGTTGACGAGGTTAAGAGTCACTGCACCTAATAATGTCAAGAGGCATGACGAGGTCGTGGCAAGTGGCGGTCGTCAAGTTGTAAAACGTTTCAGTAACCCGGAAGCGTTACGGTTGAGCACGAAGATTGGTATATCCCGACGTGAAATACTAGAACGGAGAAGAGTAGAGACCGATGATGGAGTTGAAAGACATGTCCATACTCTTCAGCATCATTGGAGAAGGTCAGAGGGTGAAAATGAACGGTTGCGAAATTATTATTCGGACTCACGACCAAGTACACTTCCATCAATTGGAAGGAAATCTAAGAAGCTCATGGATAATTATGCATCAGGTTTTATTGAAACTCGTCGTATCTCCAGGCAGGATATTCTCAATCGTAGAACGAGCTTTGAGGCGCCACGAACTCCTGTACAAGTGACATTACGTAGGAAGAGCAGTAGCCTACTCGAAACTGGGCGAGTAATTAATTCTGAGAGAAAGGATGAGACAAGACAAATGGATGGATTCACCAAGCCATCCTCCACTTCGTATCTGAAGAATGCCACGAATACACGCAATACCGGAAAGAGGAGAGAGGGCTCACTTGGGAGACGAGGTGGTGCGAGGTCTGTTGCAGATTTTCTCACAGTTTCAAATCAACTTCGGGACAATACTCGTGGCCTAGTACCCAGGCCTTCAACCTTGCCAAAGATCATTCACACAAGCAGAAATTTACGTAGTGAATCGACGACTGATTGGTGTGCCGCAAGACAACCGAAAGAATCAGCGAGTAGAGAAGCGCCGATTTATGGCAGGATTCGAAGACGCAAATTGTCATTACCAGCAGTCTCAAGAGAATCAATTCTACGAAGATCTACAAATAGTCTCAAATTATTTCGTGAGCGTGATTTCGACTCAACTGAAGATGAATATGATGTTAGAACTTTGAGAAATTTCAATCAAACTTCGTCTGACAATCAAAGTGAAATGCGATTGGATTGTAAAAAAATTTCAGGAAAAGTTCTGCGGAAGTCATCGTCTTATCAAGAACGCAATGATAAAACCGACGTACGCTATAAAGCTTTACACAGCAATGAGAAGAAGAGTGAAAGCGTTGGTAGAGAATTAAAAGCAGTGTCGAGAAAACGAATTATTGATAATGTGCAAGTTGTTGGAATGAGCAGCAGGAATATCAATCAACGAGACAGGTTAAAGACACAGCAAGAAATTGATTATGTGACGATCAATTTCGCAACAAATAATAGAACAAATGATCAACGTAGACAGTCTTCATCAGTAATTAAACGAGGCAGCCTCAATGAAAGTGAAAATCGAGTAATTCATGACGCCAGAAAGATAAGAGATAATCAATCAAGTGCATCGACTTGGCATAATGTTAAATCCAGATCTACTGAGAGTGGAAGTCGTCCAGAGTCAAGAAACAGATGCAGGGAATCACCTACCACTTCAACTCTGCCTCTCTACACAAAAAGTGCCAGAAAAAATTCAAGTGGTATCAGCCCAAATATACCTTTAAGAGCAGCACCAAAAATTTCCGAAATTCGTCAATCAATTAGTTCCAAATCATTGCGATTGCCTAAAAAATTAGCAAAAGAACAAACGAATTTTGGGAGGAAATCTGCAATTAATCCTCATTCAAAATCGTTGTGTGACATTCACAGCGTACAATCATTGTCACCAGTACCACCTGCATCGATTTTTGGATTTTGTACTGGCAGACGGAAAGTTTCGAGTGTTGTGAAGAAACCAAGTGATTGTAAAGATAAATATACAACGAGATTGATAACGACTACATCAGGGCCATTGCTATTGAAACAAGTGTGCATCAAAATTAGTGTTTTGATTGATAATTATTCAGAGATCAATTTGACATTGTTCCATTGATTAATATTCTGTATAGTTTGATGGATTGTAATGTGAATTCAATTTTTAGGGTGAACTGGTGTGGTTCGACCCGGGCGTTGGTCATGTGCTTCCAGGTGAGGTCTTGGAATACCATCGCGCTGCAAATGTCCTTTCTGTTCAAGCTGTCATCGCTGGCAAGGTATCAATATCAATTCAAATACTTTTTCTCTTGTACTTCTACAATTATTATCACCGTTACATCATTCATCAAAATTAAAATTGCATTCACACAAGGATTGTTATCCATCGAATATATTTTCCATACGTTCACTGTCTTGTTGTGTAAATAACAATTTATCTCATGTACCAATCATAAGAAATTCTTTCCGCTCGTTTGTTGGGACATGAATAAAATTATTTATTTTGATATCGACACAAATGATTGATCGCTCCACACTCAAAAGATTACACAACTTCGAATTTATATATAAAAATTTAATTCATTCAATATCAAAAAAATATCATCAATGAATCGATTTTTTTTTTGAGTCAACGGTGAACGAGATAAAAAAATGAATGAATAAAAACAGCCCACTCAATATCGTTTACGGTGCAGGATATATAAGAGATGTATAGAAAGTCCAATTCGATATTGGATTATTCAGATACTCGACATACCTCATTAAATACTCGAACATTTCCGCGAAAGTGGTCAGACTTCATGGTTGATATAATAAGAAAAAAAAAAATAATAAAAATACTTCAACGGATGGTATGCAGTCATTTTAAAGTACTTGAGGGTATTGACCACGTATTATATTGATTTCTATTGTTTCAACTATGGACACATATTTTCAATTATTACTACAGATACGACCATAAATTTTTTTTCATGCACAAAGTAGTGGTCGTGTTGAGAATGCAGTCAGCACATTGACCAAAGTGTCCCATTACAGATGAGAATGCGCACTTGCGTAAAATAATTTACGTCACGTCACGAGTAAAAATAAATTTCTCATCATTATGAAGTGATGAATTAATCCTGGAATACAAACCAGATATTGTGATGATTGATTGTGAAATATTCCAAATGATTTAATAGATTGTACTAGAAATAAATACAATTAATTAATCGTGAACAATGTGAAGAAGAGAAGAAAGAATTTATTGCCAGTTAGAATGGTTGCGTCTATGTTGATGCAGAGTCGTTGCAAAGTCAGGTAAAGACCGGTGCATCCGGTCGAGTCTCACGTGAGCGGTCTCTCGAGTATATCACATATATGTACACACTCGTAAATTCACAAGAACCGTTCATTTTTTTCTTTTTCTATATAATTTTTTTGTTCCAACAATTTATCTCTCATACATTCGTACAATATACATAAATATAATGATGGATAAAATGTTCGAGTGTATTCAAGAATTGAATTGACCAAACAAAAACACATTTCGGCAAAGGAAATAATCAAAAAGTACATCACGCAGTGCTGCATGATTGAGAATAATTATATCGCCGCGGGTGAGATCGCGATGAAATATATCACACGCGATATGAAAATTCGTGTCATGTTTTCGGCATGTAACACTCTTGTCAGTATGTTCATAATTTAGTAAAACGCGATGTTTTGTTCACTTCATGATGTATCTTACATATAGAAATACTCGATTTGTGTTGAAAGTGTATAAATGATTGATCCGTGAAGAGATGAGAAAAAAAAAGTAGATCAAATCAGATATAAGCAATGGAAACGTCTTGAGAAAACGCTTGACTGCACTTTAGTTTCGAAGGCAATGTCGATCACCACTATCAGCATTTCACAATTGTAGTTATATGAAAATTAAAATAGTTCAGTAGTGAAGAAAATATTTCAAAGAATAAAAGAACATTTACAATGTTCTTTATGAGAATTTTGTGAAGTCAAGTCACAAACTATCCAAGTGCATATTGTTGTTCTCCAACACGTGCTCGACCTTGAACAACAAATTGTGCGACGGATTCGTGATAGGACTTGAGTTTTAGTTTTTGTTTATCGCAAATGAACGATACAAATGGGTTTGGACTTGTAGGCAAGACACGTCCTGAAGAAATATTACGATGGGTCAAAGTAATTCAAACCAAAATCGAGAGAAAAATAAACGACATATTGACTGCTTTTCAGCGTGTATTTATATCCTGATGAATAATGTAACGAAATAACAAGAAAAATTTAAAGTGAAAGCAACATGTTAAATTGTGCTAATATTTAATGCAAAAACATTGTAACGTATTTTTCCTCATGTTTTGTTTGTTTGTTTTGCATAGCCACAGACATTTACACTCACAAATCTCACTGGCGTTCGACCCCGGCAGGATCTTGGTCAGAATGGCGTAGAGGACATGATCCAATTGAAGTAAAAGCCAATAGACCTTTATCTATTTATCAATTACGTTCTATATAATATTGAAATGTATAAATATAACTCAAATTAATTTTATTATTCCTATGCAGTGACCTCAATGAAGCGTCCTTGTTATGGAATCTCAAAATACGATATGACAAGGAATTAATATATGTAAGTTATAGAAAAAATTCCACATTTATAGATATGTTAATCGAATTTTTTTTCATTCTCGTAACCGGTTTTTATTATTTCATTTTCAGACTTACACGGGGAGTATTCTTGTCGCTGTCAATCCTTATAAAATGTTTGATATTTATGGCTTGGATCAAGTGAAATTATACGAAGGAAGAATTCTTGGCACATTACCACCGTAAGTTGACAAATGAGAAAAAAAACGAAGGAATAATAAAGAAAGTAAAAACTTGAATTAAACATTGCTTGTAAAAATTCACAATTTACATCTTGTTAAACAGGCATTTGTTTGCTGTGGGCTCGTCAGCATATAGTCAAGTGTCAGCGGCTAACAACTCAAGTGCAAATCAAGTAGTTGTCATTTCCGGTGAGTCCGGATCTGGTAAAACAGAATCGACAAAACTTGTGATGCAATATCTTGCAGCGGTGAATCGTGCACCAAGTAATCTTGTTACTGAACAGATTCTGGAAGCAGCACCTCTTTTAGAAAGCTTTGGTAATGCAAAGACACCAAGAAATGATAATAGTAGTCGCTTCGGAAAATACTTAGAGGTCCATTTCAGAGAGTAAGTGACTTGTCTGAATAAACAGTTAATAAAAGTACACTCGCAAACTTGTTCGATTAGCATTTTCCTCATGTCTTAATATTTATTTCTGTTCTTTGTCTATATTATTTCTATAGTGGTGTCATAGTTGGTGGACGTGTAACGCAGTATTTGTTGGAGAAGAGCAGAATTGTAACTCAAGCATCAGATGAGAGAAACTATCATGTATTCTACGAACTTCTAGCTGGCCTTGATCAACAACTTCGAGACAAGTACGGTCTTCTGACGCCAGACAAGTATTTCTACCTCAATCAGGTGTGTTAGAAATCCAGTAGCATATCTAACCAGCAAAAAAAAAAGTCATTGATAACGATCAATCTTGTGGGAATTTGGAATGAAATAGAAAGAAAGATAAATCATCAGTTTAAGCATAGCAGGATAATTCATGAATCAAACTAATACTGTATTATTACTCTAGGGTGGAAGTTGCGAGATTGATGGTAAACATGATACTCAAGATTTTAAAGCACTTTTATCAGCAATGCAAGTACTTGGTTTCACTTCCGAAGAACAAGACACAATTTTCCGTATTCTTGCAAGTGTTTTGCATTTGGGTAATGTTTATTTTCATCGTAAACAAATGCGACATGGACAGGAAGGTGTTGAAGTTGGTTCAGATGCGGAAATACGTTGGGCTGCGCATTTACTTCAGATTAATGCTGATGGAATTATACGAGCACTCACGACAAAGACTACGGTTCGTTTTAATTTATTCTTTCCTTGTGTTCCTTTGGTTGTATTCGAGATTTTGAGTGCTTTATATTCACATTTAGGAAGCGCGAAATGAACGAGTATTAACAGCGCTAAATATTGATCAAGCTCTGGACGCCAGAGATGCATTTGCCAAAGCACTTTACAGCTCATTATTTTCATGGCTTGTTGCACGTGTTAATCATATTGTATATAAAGGAACGAAACAAACATCAGCGATATCCATTCTCGATATATTCGGCTTTGAAAATTTTACCGAAAACAGTTTTGAACAGTTGTGCATAAATTATGCCAATGAAAATTTACATTTTTATTTCAATAAACATATATTTAAATTGGAACAACAGGAATATGCTAAAGAAAAGATTGATTGGACAACGATAAATTATACTGTGAGTAATATTATGGATAACAATTTACACAATAACGAAATGAATAAAAAAAATTAATCATCATTCGCTTTCCACCAGGACAATTTGCCAGTAATTCATTTAATTGCGAAAAAACCAGTCGGCATACTTCATCTATTGGATGACGAAAGTAATTTTCCAAAAGCCACTGACCTTTCATTCTTGGAAAAATGCCACTACAATCACGCGTTGAGTGAACTTTATTCCCGACCAAGAATGAATTCCGCTGAGTTTGCAATAAAACATTACGCAGGACAAGTTTGGTACAATGTCGATGGTTTTTTGGATAAAAATCGTGATACCTTACGACCCGACGTTGTTGAATTACTTATTGGTAGTAAAATACAAATGGTCAGCAAAATGTTTCAACATGTGCGTTCAGCCCATGAGGCAAATAAAACAGTGAACAAACCAAACGGTCGTTTTGTCACAATGAAACCACGTACACCAACAGTATCAGCACGTTTTCACGACAGCCTCCAACAATTACTGGAATCAATGTCACAATGTAATCCGTGGTTTGTGCGTTGTATAAAACCCAATACCGACAAATCACCAATGAAATTTGATATGCCATGTGTATTGGAACAACTACGTTATACAGGGATGTTGGAGACGATTCGTATTAGAAAGACCGGTTATCCGGTGCGTCTTTTATTTGGCCATTTTGTTGATCGTTATCGTTACTTGATATCGACGCGTTTGCCGAGAGGCGCACCCAATAAGGAATTATGCCGTATAATATTAGATAAAGCAGCGCCGGCTGATGCACATGATCAGTATCAATTAGGTTTAACTCGAGTTTTCCTCAGGGAATCACTGGAAAGAAACTTAGAATACAACAGGGCATTGATACTTGAACGCGCAGCGATAACAGTTCAACGGTAGGTATTCTTTGTCTTTTTATTTTCAAATATCAACGGCTATGATAATCCAATAAAAAAAGGTTCATATTTTACTACCGCTGATTATTTTAATTCCAGCTATACACGCGGTTTCCTTGCTCGACGACGATTCCTCAATATTTCTCGCAGCACCGTTTTACTTCAAGCAGTTTATCGTGGTTATCGTGAAAGAAAAAAATTCCATGCTATGAAACGAGGCGCTGTGATGGCACAAAAATTATATAGAGGCAAAAGAGAACGGGAGAATTTTAAAGTGTTGAAGGAAGAAATGGCAAAACGTGCGGAAATGGAAAGAGCAAGCAGGGAGAGAGCTAAAGCAAAACAGCAAAGAGATGAACAAGAAAGATCATCTCGAGCAGTTGCTGGCGTTAATCATTTGGAAATTCCTGCAGAATTAGCTTTTATTTACAGTAAACTGGACGGTGTGTTATTTTTTTGGCAGCTTATTAAATATCTAAGACTATTCTATATTAATTTTAATTAGCTGTGCCTATTATTCGTCTAAACTCTCATTTTCATTTCAGATTGGCAACCGACGCACACGGAGAGAAATCTCTTGAAAGTAGTTGGATCAACTATCCCATTACCAATCAATTACAGTCTACCATCGGACATTGATCAACATCAATTTTCAAAATTCACAAATATCTACTTCAAAAGCCATATTTTTGGAATGAAACGTGAACCAATAAAAACACCATTCTTAGCTAAAGCACGCGACCAAGATTACACAGATTCATTGATGATATTCAAAATGATTCTGAGATTTATGAATGAAAACAATCTCAGTGGAAAGCGTGAACAGGCATTGGGTGACTACATTGTCAATAAAGGAATTGTTAATGAAAAATTGAGGGATGAAATTTTGTGTCAACTTGCAAATCAGACATGGAAAAATGAAAACGATGCAAATTGTGAACGAGGATGGTTATTGCTGGCCAATTGTTTGTCAGCATTTCAACCTACACCAACACTATTCAAATATTTTCTGAAGTATGCCCAATCAAATTTACTATAAATCAAAAAATTCTGGATGACTTGTTTCATTTAAATGCATTCATTATTGGTTACTCTATTGAATTATTTCCAACAGATACGTTTCGGATCATGCTTACAATGGTTATAAAGCGTACTGCCAGCGAAAATTGCTCCAAGGTGAGAGAACAGTACTAAGAATAATGAATAACAATCAATTATCAGTTCATCATGTGCCAAGAAATTATCCACCGTGTGTCCTTGAATGGAGAGCAAATAGAAATCGAGTGAATATGGCACTCACCGTTGGATTCTACGATGGTAAACTCAATATATTAATCTGATTTCTCATTCTCAATTCACGACCTCAAGTACAAAACAAAGTGATCATAAATTCTCAATAAAATTAGGCGAAACCACAACATGCGCTATCGACTCATGGACAACATGTGAAGAATTGGCAAACCTTGCAGTTCAAAGCCATGGTGTTGATAATTCTGGTTGGACAATAACTCTATGGAATCAACTAGACGGACCTGATGCAATTGTTACCGAAACAAACGGGTTCGATTATGTTTTGGATTTGATATCCGAAATAGAATTAGCGCCAGCCTTCCCCGCCGCTAAACACATGTTCCTCGAACAGCGAAAGAACAGCTTTCCGCCAATTAAAAAGAGAGAGGTGAGGGAAATACGTGCATACACACGTACATATATGCAACAATTTAATACCGTTAGCGGTGAGAGTCCGGATAATCATGGATCCTCATCACTACAACGGCATTGTTGTATAAAGCGAAAATGTAGAATGCGAGCGTGTGAATTTTCTCTAGAGCCGTCATAATGTTTGATTCTATTTTTCTTTCGTTGAAATAGCATATTCAAGTCATTCGTGAACTAGAACAAGACATGGATGTACCAGTGCCAGTATTGAAGACCTTCCAACCGCTCGAGAGAAAACCAGTGCCAAAGGTGGTTGATAAGCCGGTAGAACCGGAAATTCAGTCGCCTAGACGACCAGCAGTGCCACCACCTCAGCCACCAGTTGTAAAGTCACCTGTAAGTCCATTCTGTTTATTTGTTTCCCTTTTTTTCTTCTCCTTTCATTCCAAACCAGTCGTTCGTATAGTCAACAAATAGTTTTTTACTCCTCCGAACTAATCTCTATTTACCTTTTATAAATGTGATTTTATTTTTCATAGACGAGAAAGCAATCACACGAACCAGTTCTTGAATCGTCAGGTGAAATGGGCCTGTCACGACAATCAGCGTTGAACGATCGTTACTTCGAGAAAGAGAAACAACGCAGTCGAAGTCTTGATAATCTATTGCAATCAGAAATCGTTCCATCGCCGAGTAAACTCACAACGTTAGGACTTTCATCGTCTAAATTGAATGAACGTTATCACAGTCTTGAGAGAATTGGTGAAGTTTCAGCAGTGACTAATGCCGAATATATGAGTCGTTCGGAAGTGTCACAAGAAAGGAAGTACAGTAGAATTGGCAGAAGCACGGAACCAAACATCGTTGAAGAGGAAGATTTGACAATTGATTTTGAATATCCAGATATCCAATCAGTAAGTCAAACTGGAAGATCTGAAGATGACAAAAGCAGCTATATCAGATCGCAGACACGGTTCATAAAATCGCAATATCCAAGCAAACGTGCATTGCCTGGGAGTCAATCGAGTCGTGCGTATATTGAGAAGAGTGAATATGGTGTCAAATCTTCGGCAATGTCGGACACTAGCGAAGCACCATCTCTGGCTTCGCACGTCCGACGCGTACGGGTTCCAAGTCAAGCGTCTGATGTCGATCAATTTTTGGATGAATTATTTATGCCAGTTCTTGATGGAAATCTGGATGAACTTTCGGATGCTCGAAGTTTGGCTGCGAGTATCAAAGGAACTTCTGAATCACACAATTCAAAAAATAAACCAGAAACATTGGAAGAATTCTTAGATGCTTTGACAGACGATATTGTATTGGAAGGATTATCAACGAATCTTTCGGCAAAAATTAAAGGAGGTGGAAACATGGATATTCCTAATCAGAACACAGCATTCAACTTTAGTCCAATGTCACCGGGAATGATGTCACCACCCATGATGATGCCAATGTTTTCAGCGCCACCCCAACAGCAACAATTACCAACAGGCCAAAATCCAAGTATGAGTTTGGGCTCGGGTTATTTGCCAATCCCTATTTATAATATGCAAGGATTGAATTTACCGCAGTATCCGAATTCACCACCAAATGCAAATCCTGATATGATGGCATATCAACAGAATCTCCAGCGTGCATTCTTACAAAGTGCCATGGCGCAAAATTTGCAAATCCAACAACAATTATTGGCACAAAATCAGGCATTCCAACAATTACTTGTACAGAACGGAGCTCAACAGCCATTGTCGCCTTTTGTTGAGAGTGAGCAGACAAAACGTGCCATGAATTCACAATCAACACCAAATACGCAACGGTTGGATACGGTGACTGTAAAGGCACAAGTTCATCGATCTCAAAGCCCACCACGAAAGAGTCTTGATCTCACGAGAAAAACCAGTGTTGAATATACCGCACGAAAAATTAGTGTGGAAAGGAAAATATCAGCTACGCCGGAATTGAAACGCACAAGTTCAGGTCGTGGGAATGTTCAATCTAATTTTACAAATGTTTTGAGTGAGCTAAAAAATCGGAAGAGTAGTACCGATGGTACTTCAAACATTCCTAATCATTCCAAAGGTGTACCACCACCTCCACCAATGCCACCACCATTGGATGCTCACGATCCATCCGAGTCACGGCCCTTCCTTGACCCTTATGGACGAGCAAAAACAGTGCGAATTGGAAAATGGCGTTGGCCACCGCCTAGTGATTCAAATGAGCCGCAAAACCAAGACAGTTTCACCGAATTCAAAATGCGTCAGCATCAAAATCAACGTAAAATAACTCCACATTATCAGGAATACAATGGGGAAAATGGTGATGCAAATGGTGATGGTAGTGTTGATTGGGAAGAATTTGAAATTGTAAATGGAGTGGTCACTGAATCGTTAATCGAAACTCACACAGTTATCCAACCGACTATAACACCAAAACATGAGAATGGATACAAAGAAGAGGGGGACAAGCGCAAGAAAAAATCAAAGTGAGTTAATAATTTTCTAAACTGTCAATCAATCAGAAAAAAAGTTCATTAATCTCTAATGAGAAAACGTTTCATGTTCCGCTTAGATCGGGATATGAAGTTGGTGCACAAAGACCTTCCCCAGGCAGTATTGGTAAACTCAAACTCAGTTCAGAAATGCGACAGCGTTTAGAGAAAGTCACAGCAACACACAGTGTACGTTCGACAAAGACAACTGAAAAACCGGCATTGCCACGCGATGATATAAAGGTCAACCGGCTCGAGGACAATCGAAAGCTTCTCCTTCAACAACAATTGGGTAATCAACTATTGACTAATTACCATGCCAATCAATTTCGTATATAATTTTTGGCCTTTCATACAATATGAATGATTTTTTTTTCTCATTGTTTTTCTTCTTTTCTTATTTCATATAATCATCAGGCGGAAGATGGGATGATTACGCCTCTACAGCAGATGACACGCAAAGTGTTACATCGAAGGGCACCACAGATATGATGACGCAAGCCCAAGTTGTAAGAACGCAAATTGAAAGGATGGAGAGTCGACCCGTTCCACCACCTCCACCAATTACTCCACCGCAACCACCAAGTCCCAGAGGTGGTAGCGTATACAGTAACAGGTATGAACTTAGAACCCGTATTGCAAGTTTAAATATGGAGAAAAAGAAAGAAATTTGTTAAAGGCAATTGGCCATATGTATCGATTATGAGAATAACTCATTCACATTTTATTTTTAGTCAATCGGGTTTACCACAACCGCGTTCACCACCAGCGCCCATTGAACCTAAGAATCGAGACAACTTTCGTACATCACCCGACTCTGATACCCATGAACATTTTTCAAAGAGCCAGAATATGTTCAGCCAGAGTCGTGATATATTTGCTTCACAGCAACATTTACGTGACGGCCACGAGGGACATCGGGAACAGAAATCAAATAAAGATTTCTATGGAAAAGATAGTATTGATGTTGCAAGTTCAACACGAGGTGACAGAAGTTCGGACTTTGATTCGCGTCGTGATTTAAACTCTGATATATTCGATTCGAAATATTCGCGAGATATGTTTGACAGTTCTAAACGCGATTCTTACGGTATGGTACGTGATTTATCACCGAAATCAAGAGACAGCTTTGGATTACCATCAACAAGGGAATTTGGAGTTGTACCAAATACAAGAGATTCATTCGTGGTCGCACGTCAGAGCTACAAAAAATTAGATCACGACATCGATAGACGTTCAAGTGTTGCATCAACACATCAAACAGATAAATTAGAAAGAATTGAAATTGAAGAGTGGCCAGAATTTCTCAAGCCAGTCTTACCTCCTGCCGATAAACAAGAGATAGAAAAAGTTCAAGAAATTATTGATACAAAACTCCATCCACCAACATCAACCACACATTTCACATACAATCGTGTATCATGGACTTTAAGAGTTAAAAAAGAAGTTTTCGCACCAAATGAAACTTTGCCAAGTCCACTTGCACTACATTTGGTATTCTGCCAAGTTGCTTACGACGTTCTCGCTACATCTAGCATTCGAATAACAAAAGAAGAACGTCACAATATGCTCAAAATGCTCGATAATTATGGTGTCACACTAGACAATCTACAGAGTACTCAACACAAAATTACTATTAAAAAAAACATCGTTGATATGGCGAAGCAGTGGCCGCTTTATTTCGCCAGAATATTCCCCGTATCAGTAAGTTACCTGATCTGTCAAGTGTAACAGTAAAAATTTACATCATCAAAATTTCCTCATGGTCTTGAACAATCTTTTTTTTAAGATTGGACCACAGCACCCAGAAGCACAGCATGTCGCAGTATCACATCATGGTTTGAGACTAATAAAACGACAGACATCTGGAGAACTAGTAATTTTAGAGACCCTCCCATTGGAAGACATCGTTTCCGTCAGTTCAACCAGATCTGGAGTCTGTACATTGGCAATTTCATCTGGTGTTCGATTACCACTACACACAACTCGTGCACCACAACTTGCCGAAATGATTAGCAATTACATCCGTGTGGTGAGTCATAAAAAAGTTTATTTTTATAATTATTATTCATCCGATGACACAATTAAATTTGAATACATTTCCTCCATATATGCTTATTGAATGATAGGAATGTATATGAAGATAAATCAATTTATAGTATGTACCATTGAAACTGGTTATACCATCATCCAAAGGTATTTCAAGTCGATGATTCGAGGCCACGAGAAAAGTGTGTTCGAATGAAAAATAATAAAGTCTTACGCAATGAGTAGAATAAATTATTGCACGCAGGAATAAAAGATGGAAAAAAAAACGAGTGGCAGACATAGAAAGAGCGAAGCAATGAGACACATGTCATTTAGAACGTATATGTACTATACAACGCAAAGTGGTAATGCAAGCGACAACAAGCTCCTAAAGAAATTAACACTGCGTGCCTTCAGTAAACTATTTAGGTGCGGCCGGCCCCTGCGATGCCTCTTTCTCCTACGATCTGCGTCGAATTGACGACAAGATAAATATACTCAGATAAATTCCCTACTTCGATGTTATTCATTTTTCCACATTTAATAATTATCAAATGCGAACATTCAACAGCTTCATCACTACACAGAATATTTTATATTCCATCCTTTATTAATGTCGTAATATTGTTGTAAATTGTCATATACCGTCAATGATGAAATTCTTCCGGTGAAATGAACATAAAACGGGCGTTAACAACAATTATTCATCCATGCAAAAAATTTTGCTATAATATTCCTCTACATATGTGCAAGTATTGCTAACGGTCAATTCAATCATTCGTGCGTACTTTGTAAATGATGGTAATCAACCCTGACGAGTAATGCCACTGTACCATCAATCCCTTCACGTACTAGAATTTTGCAATGACAGGGAAATAGAAATTAAAGTGTGAAAGAAGTGTAAGGCGGTACCGAATGAATGAGTGTATACATCTACCTCTTCAACAGTCCGTGACCAATAGTTAGGTTAAAGTCGTAGAAATATGAACTAACTATATATATTATACATGTATATGTATATTCCCTACATGAATTCATTGAATACCGTTACTTATAAGTTATAACATCGAAGATGTTCCCGACCTTCCGACCTCGATATACTCGAAACGCCCGAAAATATAACATCATGCTAATTCATTAATTCCTTATCCCAATAGCTAATCTTTGTGCCTCATGCCGCGCGACATCATCAACAAATATAAACACATCTATACAGTCTGAAGATTTATATTATTTCTTTATATTAGTGTGTGATGTGTGAGGAGAAATCGACGAGTCCAATATTGTTGGTCTATAGCAGACGATTAGAAGAGAAGTCGTAATATAACCGTGAGAGAGCCATACATAAGAGTATCTCTTCACTGTGTTATCTGGGACTCGTACGCGTTGCGCGTTCATGTGAGCCAAGTGGCAATAAGTATAAGTAAGTAACTGGTCGTAAAAGGTATACATATATATATGTATATACACAATAAAAAATAGAGGGGAAGAAGGAAGGCGAAAGATGAAGTGCATCAGCGCATCAGGTGAATGAAAAAAGAAAAAATTGAATAAGAAAAAAATATGAGAAAGAAAAGAAACGAATCAACGACCAGCACATATGACCACTCACTGGAAAGCCAATTTACACCACCATATATATATACATATATATATATTTGCTTTATGGTATTTTACATGTTCTGATTGCAAATCGGCCAACTCGCTTATCGATCTCGTGCCGAACATCGTTAGATCAGATTGAAAGTTGTGAGAAGGAAAAACTAAATATATATAAACGTTAATATGAAGAAAATAAAATATTAAAGAGGAGGGAATAGGATTCATTTTTTTTTTATCTTTTTACAAAATGTCTTCGAGCATATCAGGGATGTGTGTAACAAAATAATTTCCGGTCTCGTGCGCGAATGTATATTCTATACATAATGTTATTTTTTATTCTGAACAACACGACGCACGACGCGAAGAATAATTAAACTCATTAGGGGGCGTTGATGAGAATATATGGACATTTTAATTGTTATGTTCCATCTGCAGTGCGCGTCGTGTTCATGCGGTTCTTTTAAAGTGATAGTGTACCGGTGGCTTTTTGCAAATTATAATTCTACAATTTTACGACTTCATCATGTATATATATGTGTGTGTATACATAACTGGCATAATAATCTATGCTTCATGAAATCGTTGCAAAGTCCCGTGGTTTCATTTCAAACGTATATTTATATATGATTGTACTTAACACACTATAATTTATTATTATAAATCATTTTGCACAATTGGAATGAATTTTTTTTATCGGTTCGTTTCATCTTTTTATCCTCTTATTCATAAATTCAGGAGGCAACTTTAATCTTATACTGTTGTGATTTCAATCTAGAAATTCAATTTATTGGAAATTTAATAGAATTCATTGCAGAAATTTTACATTGGGAGAATTTAAGATGTCTTGGCATCAATAAGAGGAATTTATTTACTTATCTATCTTTCTTTCTGTTCGGTCTATCAAATTTCTCCAATACTATTTTGTGCAGAGTTAAAAAAAAATACCTCACTACTACAGCAAATGATCATGAAAGAGACAGGTGGCATGTACAGTCACCAAGGTCACTAAGGTTAAACGAAAAACGAGGACTTGACATAAAATAGTAGTACGGTGTCATTGACATTCCATTAAAAAATTCAATATGTATGCATAATAATTTGAAGTATAGATATATTTCTACATCACCAATTTTCTCTTTGTATCATATTTAATTTGAGTTCATGAAACTCTTCGTGTTTATTACGTGGAGGACAACATTAATACCTACTTTGTTTCGTATGGTAACGAGGCGTGTAAAATGTAGAAGTGTCTAAAGCAACGGAAACTGTATACGTTTGAATTGTTAATTTATCCAAATGGTACAATCATCTCTACATCACCTAATGGCCCAAATTCCTCTTCTTGTTTCAGAGCTCTTCCTCTCTATTTCTTTTTTCCATTACTCCATGATTTCATTCTCGCATTTCGTCATTGAGCGAGAGCCTTCACTTGTTATTCACACGAGAGTCGTATTTCTTCATTTATTGAACGTCAACATATTTCTCTCGTTCTTTTTCCCCAATTTTATTGTTTTGAAAGTCAAAGTCGATACTTAAAAAAATTTATACATATATATGGAAATAAATGGGTCGAAGGCTGTCAGGTTGACCGCATCTTGTGATTGATGTTACACATGCAAAAGGCAAAATAAAAATGTGAAGTAAAAGAAAAAAGAAATGTTGCTTTAAAGACGAATCCTCGAATGCATTTCAGCGAGAGTTTTCCAAGATTGTCCGAGGCCGATCGTCTGTATAAACTTGCTAGCTTCAACATATATATATGTATATATATAATATATAATTCCAAGCACCGGGAAACCATTTATAGGCTTTCGTAAATTAAAGTCCACAACGATTTACTGTGATGCGTTCCCATTTTTGTTTCTGTTTTTTTCAATTTTTTCTTCAATTTTTTTTTGTTTTCTGCACTCTTCCCAACTTTGCCCTCGTCTTAATTTTTTTCTTTACACAACGTGTGTACACAAATTGCCGAATACGTGAAATCAACGTGTTGTAAATAATAATGTGTGTGTTTCACATTGGGGTAAAAAAAATCGAGACCATGGAGAAAACGGTGTGGAAGAGAGTTCACATCCAAGAAAAAAATAGTCATCGGCCCATTAAGTGAAGTTAAAATATCAGTTTCTTTCTTAACTCGGACAAATAAAAAGAATGGAAAGAAAAAAAAAAATCTAATTTATACAAACACTTTTGATAGTGATAGTTCATTATATCCCCACACTTTCCATTGGCTGTTTTTATTTTATTCTTTTGTATTATATAAAACAAAAAACGGTGAAATATATATTAAGTGTTGTACTTTGTGTGTATTATATATTTTTCACACACTCATTGTGTAGATTAACGCACCTGCGGCTCGAGCAAAGACCCGGAAACAACCGGTTAGAAACATCGTGAGCGTGGGGCCTTCCCAAATACCTTTGCATATATGCACAGGATATAAAGGACAAAGAAAAAAAAATTTAACTGTGACTATTCAATTCAATATCTTATTTTATACTTCATTTTCAATTTAAGTGAAAAAATAAATCGAGTAGTATATGAATCGTAAACATTCTCAACTCTCCATTCGAGATCAAGGACGTTTATTCGCTTTTTTTTCTCTCTCTTTTATTTCCTCGATAATAATAAAGCTCACTGTACACCTTTCCCACGTCTAATATAACACACACATATTAATATATAAATCTAAATAATCTCTCTTGTCGTGTGTTTCTCTTGGCAATGTGGCAGGACAGTAGATAAAATCATTGCTTCAACGATTTAGAAATTACTGCGCAAGAGATTGCTGTACAGGATAGTTGTTACGATAATCAATATTAGAACGTGACAACAAGAAAGATATATAAATAAATAAATGACAATGGAGAGGGAATTATAAATAAAGAAACATTCCGTCATTTGTTAATTAATGAATGACTGCAAAATAGAAGAAACAAATTTGTTGTTTTAAATTTAGTGCAACTTGTGATAAATAAAATAATCCGAAACACCAAAGAAAATGGTGTTAATTATATTTTATTTCAAGAGAACGTTCGAATAAAGAAAATAAAAAACCTGAAATAAAGTAATTAATTTCTAAATCCACAAGTGGAAAATATCAATAGAGATAACTATTTCTAATCAGGATTTCCCACAAAGTAATGATAAGTAGAAACCACAATGAAATCAGTCACAAAGCGTGAGATTTATTTTTTGTGCTTCAAGTATTCCAACAATCAATGAAATCCTTTACTAAGTATAGTAACAGTAGTGGAACTTACATGAGAGTACACGAGCTTTGTGATAACTTTAGCTATTAATATTGTAATTACTAAAGGCGACGTTGCAATCTTTATTTGCCATGCTGAACAAAAAGACATTAAAGCAAGTCTTTATCATTTTCACAACAAGGAAAGGACATGTTTACAATTTTGTATTCTCCATAGTGCAGTAACATTCTAAAAATCATCAAGAGGATCCTCCCTATTTTATGCATCCCCATTTCTAAAAATCCTTGAAAATTTGGTAAATAAAAATCGAATTAACTGCGACGTTATTAAATTTTTTTTTTCACGTTCGTCTAAGACGTTACATTTCTAGTTCCCCAAATTTTTCTGTATTGTAAAATTCCGGTTTCGTTATGAACCTCAATGCATTAGTACAATCTTTTACCTTAAAATTAACTACCATCTGCCAAGGGTGGAAAATATGAGGAGAAATATTTATACATTTTTTATGTATATAAGAAAAAAGAAAACTGATGTAACCATCAAGTTTATCAATGATGATAAATGAATTTTTTTATCGTATAAAAATGATCGTGACTTTCCATATTTTCACTCAATGATAAAATTGATTGCGGTTCCATAAAGTTAGTTCGATGAAACGAATATATCATATACACATGTTTGTATGTGTGTATATTCGAAAACAACAATAATAATATCAATAGAATGTGAGAATAAATGTTAATGGTATTTATTTCAAAACCACAGCGTTAAATGAAGTGTCATTAAATGGAAATCGACACATTGTAAATTTTTCTTATTTTCTTCCGGCAATTGCTGCATACATAAATGAATGATGCGCCTTAATTCTTTTTTCTTAAACTTCCGGTTTAGATTTCTATTTCATCACGAGCGAAAATGATAATAAATATATACACATATTGTAATGATAATTAAGATGATAATGTTACAATAATAACAATGCTGATGATAAAGTTAAAACACATTGTTTTTAAATGTGAAATCGTTTAGGCGCGGTCTTTATTCTTCTTGGGATAATTTTCATTCTTCCAATTTTCCATAACTACAAAGTCCCAATTGACTACAACGAATCGCACATTCTCACGCACGATTCAACTTTTTCTTTTTCTTTTTCATGAAAGTCTTGTAATAGTTTAAAAGAATGTGTTTTTTTTGTGTACTGAAGGTATTTGTAAATAGCGGAGTGAATAAAATAGGGCAGTGAGGGAAAATTGAAGTAAAAGAGGAAAATTTAAATGAGAACTAGAAAAATATTCAATGTAGGAGAATGGGTTGATTTGATTCTCAATTGATTATTTCTCTTTTCTTCATTAATATTATGCTGATTTCAATGAATCGTTTGAAATTGATTCACGATACGAATTTCTAATACTAAATGAATTCATTCGTGAAGAAATTGACGATACAATTATTAGATGTACAAATAATAAAAAAGTATAAGAAATAGATGGTGTCATTAAAGAAAACTTTTTTTTCTTTTCTTCATTAAAAGTAAACATATTCGTACTCACTCTTTCCGTCTCCTTACGTCTTCATATTATAGATGTACATACACATAATACATTCATAGTGGCCAACCACCTGGTGGGGAACGACCCAGATAACAGTCGTCCGAAGGCCCTACTACTGAACGGTCACGACTCGCACGCGCGAGCTCGATGATTCTGCTGAGTCCTCGCTAGTTTATCGGCCGCTGTCGCATCGACGCGACGTATCGTTGAATTATTCTCATATTAAGAAGAATTGATAGTCCTTTACGTCCTTTATCAATTTTATCTATTGAACAAAATTGAAAGAAAAGAAAAACAAATTTATTTACATCGTTTATTCAATTTTTAATATAATTTAGTGAGTGATAATTCTATCTTTCAACAGAATTTAATTAAATAACGATCAATTATGCCTTGAGCATTATTTCTATTCGTTTTCTTCATTCGTAAAGCCTTTGAAAGAAAAAAGCAGGTCATTCTCTGTCAACGAAAGTCATCAATTCAGTTATGAATGAAACATGAGAAAAAAAAAATAATTTAAGAAATTGAATACTTTCACGTCAATTTGTCATAGCATGAGCAATTTCACTGACTTCAACCCTCTTATTAAACGTAATTAATTCATGACGTTGTATCAAGTGAAAAGCATAAACGTCAAGTGTTCCGAAAATATTTCCATAGCATAGCCATAAATATATATTCTTGTATTTAACATCGGATATTATACATAAAAATATAAACACACATTGGGAAGAATAATATAGAGGGGAACAGAGGGGCGTGCTACTAAAACCGGGATTTTACAAGAAAGTTTATGCCTTTCTCATTCACGATATAGTTGAAGTTCTAAGAGAGTTTGTTAGTGCTGGATAATTATAATTAAACTCAACTGAGCCGGCATTGTCCAAAGTAAAGATCCCACGCGCGCGCTCTTCCCTACGCGAAGACGACAACGAAGACTTCTCACGGTTTGCAAAAAGAAAAAAAAAAGAAATATAGTGCGATAGGTGTATTAGATTGAATGCGGTACATATAGTGAGTAGTATTTTTCTAATTTTTCGCTGATGAAAGAAGATGAGGAAGAGGAAGTTGTTATTTCGCGCGTGGCTGTAAGGAAAAAGCGGAAGTGAATACTACGTCTCGTAAAAATGTTCTATTGCTTCTTATTTTTTTTCTCACCTCTTCAACTTTATAGTCGTTCAAGAACTTTTAGTATCGACAGAACAAATTGACGATTAAGGTCGAGGTATAATCAACGTTCCACATTTTCTTCTTTTGTTGTATACTGTTTCAAAAGAAGAATAATAATACACGTGCTTCGTCATTGTTATTGAATTAATATCAATTTATTTATATATATACGCGGCTTTCTAATGTCAAAGAAAATTACTCGCGTGTGAATGTGACATTGAACAGCAATATTTTATCAATATTAATTTGCATTGAAACAAAAAATTTGAAAGGCAAATTGATCGTTATTTATATGAAAGAAATAATAGAAATGTATTAATGAAAATTAGAGAATTAATTGAAATATTTGTTTATTATTATATAGTTGGATTAACTTAAGCGATCGTGAGCAATATGTTCGTGGGCAAAGTCTTCAAGGTGAAGTGATTTATGAATTCTGATCAGGATTGAGATAGTTTTCAAGTGCCATTAATAATCGGGATAAGAAGTAGCAAGGAAATAAAATACAACAGAGTAAATCAGAGATAGGTAAAATGGAACGTGAAGTGATGGACAGTGAGGGAGTTTTTTCAAGATGCATGTCAAGCAATTGGGCAGAATTACCACAAACCTTGAGACGACGACAGAAACATCGTCCTGAAATATTAAATCAATTCACAGACTATTTAGACCCATCTGAATGTGAATTACGTTCAATTGGAGGTAAACCAACGTCCATGAATGTCCAAAGAATAATAAAACGTTCTGAATTGTTACGTAAATATGAAATGAATGATTCAAGAAAAGAAACATCGTGTCATTACGGTTGGGACAAACCAAAAATTGATAGAAAATTATCATCAACTACAGATGATAATTATCGACGAATTCATCCCAATTTTCCAAGTATGATGATGAAAAATGAATTCCGAAGTTTATCAGATGAAGAAAGAAAAACAAATTCACCTGATAGTTTATTAATAAAATCATCAGATTCCGAATTAAGTAGCGACGAATATGGTCATACTGATGATTCTGGTGCATTTTTGGAGAGCAAAGCGTTCAAATACGAAAACATGGACAGGTCGATGCAAGTGGGTCAACGAGGTCGATTCGCCAAATTATTTTCACGAGACGAAACCTGCAATGAACGAATGGGCAACGGCAAGTGCATCATCAACAACCAACAGCAACCAAACCGAAAGTCTTCCGGGTGCGAGACACGATTGGACTTGAACAAAAACGTGACAAGGAAGACCACCAAGATTGATGCAATTCACTCAACATCAAATCCAACATCAAAAAATACTGATCATTCTGAACGAATTGATGAGCAAAGAAAAAATGTTCCATCTGCATATGATTATGAGAACATTCCACGTATTGACATGTCTAAAATAATGATGTCAAGTGAACTGGGAAAAACATCACGTAATTCACAACGACAACCAACAATTGAAGAACTTAGAATGGAAGTAGGATGTCAATTGCGAAATGGCCGACATTCTTCAGCATCGACAAGTGAAAATCATGATGAGACAATGAAGAAAATTAGTGTCCATGGTGAATCCACATCACCAATATCGTCACCAAGCTTCTCACCATCACCATCATCAGGAAACAATGACAATATAAACAACAACGAAAATACTAATGATAATAATCAATCATCAACTGAAGAATCAAGACTCGAAGGATTCATTCGTGATTATTACAACAATGATCAATTAACAGCAAATCGTGTGAATGCTGAACGTAAAAAATCTAAAATGGAAACAATTACTGAAGAGAAACAAGACGGTAGTAAATTGAGTGTACGGGAAATTTTAAAAAGATTCGAAGAACTGAGAATGCAAAATGAAGCTCAACAGCAACAACAGCTACAAACTGAAGAGAAGAGCAACGATAAAACTCTCACAACTATACAGGAAACTCTGCAGAAACTCGACGAGAAGGTCAAGCGATCCAGCAACCAGGTTAAGACGAGTTTTAGTTGAATATATGTTTAATATAAATTTCCGGCTAGTTTTTTATTTTTTTTTTCTTTTTTTCACACATTTTTTCTCATATTCTTCGTCTATTCGCGAATATTGGATGTGGTTTTTATTTATATATGTATCCATGACAGGCAAAACGTGTCAGTCGAGTGGCCATTCGGGACGGTTGCAAATAAAATAAATCATAAAGAATTCACATGAATCCGAGCGTTAATTATTTACGGGTTGAAACTCCGTCAAGTGTAACCAAAAAATAGCACATATATGGAATGCGTTCTCGTTAATCCCATAGGATAACTGTATTTATTTTGCATATGCACAGTTCATAATGTGATGAATGTTTTTATTACGATAAATAGCTCATATTTATTCCAGCGAGTTTGAAGAAATTCTTTCATGTTGCTCCTTTTTTTTGTGTGTGATTTATTTTCCCATCTTTAATGGTACGTTTATATATGGTGTTTACGAAGTTGATTGTGAGGTGACTGGGGAGATTCTTATATACAAGTTCCAACGCAATCGATGCATTCCACAAAGCAAGCGAATGCCCGCGCGAGCCTTCGAGAATTGCATTCCGCTCTAAATGACCAGTGTAGGGAAGGTATTGCCAGAGCATTTGGATTGGTGTAAAGAACTCGTTTCCTCTCGCGTGCGCGCGAGAGGTAAAAGATCGATGATATATGGTGTATTACATATAAAATGGGTGATGGGAGAGGCCGATGGTGATAGTGCCTCGATTTAAGTTGCAAAGAACAAGGAAAAAAGAAGTAAAGCAAAATGATCATTTGAAATTAAGAAAATCATTTTGAGATTCATGTCAAAATAAATAATAGAATTAATGACGTAATGAATTGAGGTCGTTTCAATTTTATTGGCGTAAAATTACATGTCAATAAATCATATGAATAAACTTTTGATTTATCATCGAAAAATAATTTGGAATTATATTTGACATGTTAATAATTTGTCCATTTTTCCTTCTATGATTTCAGATTGATCAAAAGCCACAGCATAAATCTATCCAGCATGAAAACCACGTTTCACAAATAACAAAATCGGTTCACCCGTCGCAGACCAATCATGGGAATTCACATATTCAACACACTCAAATTTATAATCAATCTAATCACGTTAATCGTGACAGCAACCATTCACCAATAAATCGTATGACTGGCCTTGCATCACCAGTTAATCAAACATCTGTTAATAATCATCAAAAAAATCAACGCAATAGTCAACATCACAGTAATCAAGCACAGGAATGGCGGCAACAGCCAGAAGAAACAAGCAAATCACCAGAAGAGGGTTTCTACGAATCTGGACCAGTTACAAATGATGGCAAACATTCCTTACTACAATATGCCATGTTAAACTTTAGACAAAGCACTGAAAAGTAAGTAAAATGTAACTAATAATAATTAATTAATTGTACTAAATTAGTCGCATTTGATGTTAATCATACTATGGAACTTTGATCGAAGAATGGAATGTGGGGAAGAAAAACAGGGAGAGAGATACCACTCTCTCAACTGCATCAAAACTTTCACGAGAAAAATGTCGACAATTGCAAGTCGCAGAGCGTGCCTTTAACTGCGTGATGAAAAAGTAAACGCGGAAATTAAGTTTGCATAAAAAAAAATTTCCATTCCTTTAATGTAAAACCAATCAGTCATTGATGGAATTTTAAATTTGCATTGTTGTATTATTTTTTGCCATTTTATTTTATCTTCATATTGACAAAGTCATTTGCGATGGAATAACATCAACGATCTCTATTATTTCAAATATTTATCCAGTCAAGTATTCAGCAAGGAAAAAAAAATCAATAACAAATAATGATCAAGTAATTGTGAACTCTTGTAAACTTCGTGCCAAATAGCAT
Source organism: Meteorus colon (assembly GCA_030523085.1). Lineage (NCBI taxonomy): Eukaryota > Metazoa > Arthropoda > Insecta > Hymenoptera > Braconidae > Meteorus > Meteorus colon. The sequence continues at coordinate 19,068 of JAPYZH010000196.1, read as the reverse complement.
TGAACAATTCATCTCGGTCATTCGCACTTTCTCGTGAAAAATGTCGTCAATTGAATGATTTAAGAATAAAATATTCAAGAATATAAATGGAAGCAACAATTTTAGCTTCTCAGTCGTCATCCACTCATGTATAAACATATACTTATGCATATATGTATATATTTATAAACAACGGGAATTATTGTGATCTTTTATAATGCCAAGTTAATGTTATTATACCAACCAAGATATTCTTCTATCATTACGTGAAATATTTTTAATGCTAAACGTATTTATGTACATTTATGTCTTCGCCTTCGGCCAGGACTTATGCAATTGGGTTTGTCCATATAAACCACATACAGCAGAAGCGAACCGTGTTGAGAAAGCATAACACACACATACCCATACACATATCCCTTAGACACGATATCCATCAATCCAACGTGCTTTTTACCGCAACACAACCGATCGTTTTCCTGTATTGCTCTTCATTTCTTCGTACAACAAAATGATGCGCATGCCAGTAAATGCAACACCCTCTATCATTTCCCATACAACTTTACTTTGTTCACTCGATTTTACAGACAAAAATAAAATATATATACGAACTATTACACAAAATAAAATATAAATCCCGATGGCGCCATACAATCGATTGTAATCATGAAAATAACTACTATTTGTATATATGTATTTAAAGTTCGTTTTTGTTGTTGTTGTTATTGTTGTTGTTGTGGTAGTATATATTCGCCTATGTACAGGTTCGAGATGATGAAGACCGCTGATGGATCGATAAGTGGTTCACTCAAGGTCATCGAATCACTGAAGAGCAAGAAGAAAGGTAAAAAAAGTAAAGGACAACAGGATGGCGCCGAATGGACGTGGAAAGAGCAAGTTGATCTCGTTAAATTTTCAACTGTACCCATTGAACAAAGTTTATTACGACTTGATAGTGAATTGAGTACTCTCGCTGTTGAATGTTTCTTATGTTTGATGCGTTATATGGGCGATCAACTATTGCCGCCGGACATGAGTGAAGTCAAATGCGTCTATACGATACTAATGGTAAGTGGAGATCATTCATGTAACTTTCTACTTGCACTTTTGATTCGTTAGCAATGGATAGAATGATAGACAAGAACTTGTATTATGTGATAAATTAATTTTCCTCATTAATTTTATGATACTGATTTATTTTTTATTGTTTTCTTTTACAGCACTGTCATAAATTTGAACCATTGCGCGATGAAGTTTATTGCCAATTGATGAAACAAACGACAAATAATAAAAGCACAAATCCTGATAGTTGTCAAAGAGGTTGGAGACTTTTTAGTATTGTCGCAGCATATTTTACATGCAGCGAAGGATTAAGACCTTATTTAATAAAATATTTGGAGACAGCAGCATATGATAAACGACGAGCTTATCATGGTACGGCAACTGTTTGTCTTCAAAATTTACGGAAAACTGTTAAATATGGCGGTCGTAAAAATGTACCAAGTGTCGAAGAAATAATGGCAATTAGCGCTGGACGAAATGCCAAAAGACAAATTTATAGATTGCCAGGTGGTACTGAAAGAGTTATTAACACCAAGTGCACAACGGTTGTTCAGGTTGGTTTTACATTTGTTTTCTGATCATAAAATTCTGTGCAAAGATTCTTATTTTCTTTCAATTTCACTCTTGAGCATTCATGATAATTCGTTCCAATTTTCTTTTTGTCTTTTCTCACTCTTCTATTTCTTTTGTACTTGAAGGATGTCATCGAGGAAATGTGCAGCGTCATATCCGTGAGAAATCCACATGAGATGGATGAATTTTCATTGTATTGTATCGTTGATGGTGATGCTTTCACGATGCCACTTGCGAGAGATGAATATGTCCTTGATGTTACAACAGAACTACACAAGAATCATCAAGTATTTTACCTAATATTTTGTCGGTGAGTTGTTTTCTTCTCATTAATCTGTTTGCCATTTCAACATACTTTCCATCAGTCATCATCAGTTTCTCCTATTAGTTTAGTTGCCATTAATTTCATGTTGTACTTTTTTTATCCACCATTATATATCCGTTCCTTCAATTTTTTTTCTTTTAGATCTGTCTGGTATTATCCACTACGCCTGGACACAGCCTTGTACATAGAAGTGGTATTCAATCAAATCGCACCGGATTATTTGGAAGGACTTTTGTTAGTAATTCCAGGAGAACATTTACCCCAAGAAGTCATTGTGAGTTGCTGCAATTATTTTTTTCACTATTGGTTTTTTTCCTCCGTCTCAAATCAATATTGGGTATAATTGGATTCTATTATTTCACAGTATGACATGGCACAAATTGCAGCACTGTTGCACAGAGCAGCAGACATGGCGCATGATCCATCGACAAAAGAAATAAAATATTTATTGCCAAAGCCTGCATTAAGTTTACGTGAGCCCAAACCACAACAATGGGGAAATATGGTTCAACAAGCATGGAATAATATTCAACAGAATAGTTCTGCAATATGCAAGGCACAAGTGCTAGGTAGTTAAATTGAAATTGAATAGCTGTGCCAATTATCATATGAATAATTGATTTGAATTTGTAATTAATATTTAATTTTTAAACTATTTTTTTTTATCAGAAATACTTTCAAAGTGGCCACTGTTTGGATCCAGCTTTTTTGCGGTAAAACGAGTGCCTGAAAATGGTAAAGAGAAAGGTGGTGATCATATTCTCGCGCTCAATCGACATGGAGTTCACTTCATCGATTTAATAACTCACGTAAGACAGTATTTTCTCTCCGAACAATGAAAGAAAATTATTCTACAAATGAAAAACATGAGAATTGTGTTATGCTGTATCATATCTCTAATTTTTTTTATATTAATTCCAGGAAACACTGTATCATTATCCATATTCTGAAGTTATATCGACGCGGAAGGTGAAATCCGAGGAGGGATCACTTTACTTGGATATGAAATGTGGTAATTTGATGCAACAGCGAATTACACGTTTGCAAACTGAGCAAGCACACGAGATATCACGTTTGATTCGACAATATATAACGATGGAACAACGAACAACAAATAATCAGACAACGGGAATGACGTATGGACTGAGATAGGATGAAAAATTTTAATTGTTCTTTTTTTCGTTATGACAATTTACAACTGTGTAATTGTAGTGTTGTGGCAAACAGCCATTTAGTCATTGGTTTCGAAAAAATATAAATTCAAGTCAAAAATTGATATTGACAAGCTCTATAAGTGATGAAATTTTTCATATACAAATGCTCAAAGTAAGACAATGAATTATCGGTTGTGTAAATATAATTAGATGCGAATGAATGCGGAGTCAAAACTGAAATGAAATGGCGATAGATGAACATGGCGGAACGTTATGTTATAACTCAATATCATTTAGACGTGTAACCAACAATTTGTTAATGAATTGTCGGGCGCAGAAAGCGAGAGATTTAATTAGTGACATTATGTCGTGTGTCACTCACTGCATAAACAACTCACTTTCTCAACAACGAGAAAGAAAAATGTCTGAAGATGAGAATGCACCAGAGCAATTGGAACGCCAAGTCGATATCAAATAATAAGTCATAAATATTAATTGTTAGTAGATAAATTTTGAATAACTCTCTACTTGTTTTATTCTCGGAAAAAAAATTCACTCTATTACGAAAGATAAAATCATTTCTCATTGAATGAAATCGACTAAGATCGATTAACCCAAGCGTTTATATTTATAAAGTGTATAAGAAAATTAAAAATTACACACAATATGAGATTTACGCTGATAATGAGAAATGGCTTTAACATGCTGTTCCATTTTATTTGTATTAATCAAACACGAAATGGATAAAATGATGGTATTATTAATGAATTCATTTCTCTTGAATGACAAAGACTAACAAAACGTTTTCCTTATTGTTTTCTTTTGTTTTGTTATATCATCACATTTTACAAACAACAAACAAATGAACACACAATTTTTTTTGTATTGAAAATTATAAATGTATATTAAAAAAACACAAGCAGTAATATTTTTTATTCTTATTCGCATAACACAAAACTGTATAATTATTATTTTTCGCATCAATGATTGGGACTCGATCCTGGAGTTTTCGGTTTAAAATCTCGTGGCCAATTATTGACAGTGTGTCGAACATAGCCCGGATCAACAGGCGATGATGGTAATGCGGGGGCGGTTTGGGTTCCAGTCGTTGATTTTCGTAATACACCAACCCACTCTTCAAGCATTTCAATTTCATCTTTATTCCTTTCTGGTCCGCGATAACTTCGCGTTGATGAAGCATGATATGCATCGCGACCTTTCCTCAAAATTCCTGGTGCAATCCGTGTTGGTACATTATCATATTGACTCGAGTCCGAGTACCTGAAAATAAAACATTCAATCAATCCACCATCAACTTTTGAAAAATTGAGTTATGCATTTTTTCTTACCGTCCATTGCCATCGAAATTATTATTATCAACATCACGATCAACTCTCATTATCTTCACACTTGGATTCAAGAATTTAGGAAACATTGTCTCAGTCATAATGTCCCTGGTACTTGGGAATTTAGGCGTGTCAACCTCGTCTGATGGACGCATAGTTATATCTTGGCCTTGATAAAATGTTCTGCTGTCATTTCTTTCGTCATTGAAATTATTTCTAACCATTGTTGCAGCATCTCTGTATCGATCAGTATCATTTCGATGATGACGACCATCTGCATGACTAGGCCTCATTTGATAACGTTCAGCATCAATAAACGGTATATCACCATCATCATAATCTTTAGTAGGCTCAACTATAACACCAACATCAGCCGTAGACGGACGTTGTGTAGTTGCATGACGATCATTCATATCATCTCGTGTGTTTGATGAAGTTTCTAAATTATTATTTTCTCTCGCTCGACGATCGCCCACTTTTTCAAATGCATCATTAAATTCACCTTTTTTTTTGTCCTCATTTCCCATTGGAATTCTTGTATCCTTATCACTCGTTACTGTTTCTACTGGTTTCACTGCATTCCAAAAATAATATAATATAACGCGATGAAAAATAAAATAAGATGCAAATAAATGTGTTTGAATGTTTCAATTTATTATTAGTTTCATTATTGCAAATAATTTGGACCAAGATTATCAACATAACAGATTTGAATAAATTCAAACTAAGCCACGGTCTCGACTTGAATTTGTGGTAAATTGGATTCATCCTGGAACTTGCCTGAATCTTTATTGATCATTATTTGAGTTCCACCTGGTTTCATCTTCGGTTCGGGCGTGGTCATCAATATATCAGCAATGAAAACCAACGCAGTTACAAGACAAAGTGCCCCAAGTACTGCAGCATTATCTACCAAATCATTTGGTAAATTTTCAATTGACGCTAATGTCAATGCACCGACAATACCAAAGAGAATAACACCGAGTCCAAGTAGAAAAATTTCCTTCGAGAAGATAAAAACACAATTGAATACTAATATAAATAAAAATCAGAAATAATAATGATGATGAATACATTTATCTTGATTACGTAAATATGCATAGAGAAAGATTAGCGTGCAATGAATTTTAATGGATGTAAACGAGACACCGATCATGAAACTCTTCAGGAAAGCAGTACTTACACATTTTGCAATTAAATATTTTTAAATAGCAAAGTAGATGGATGACAGACTATTCTCCCTGTTTCTAGTACAAACTTCTTCTAATTAACTGCTTACGTGATAAATTCTCTAAAGAACAATCATCGTATAACAGATAGAAGGACAGGCCCAGCCCAGTCATAAAAAATTTTCAACCACAAGTTCTCTATATGCATTCGATGTTCTTGAATAATAATCAGGAAATTAATTATCCTATATAATTGTGTTTAACATCGAGAACGATACAGATGACTAAACAATCTCACATAAATTTCTCACGTTTTTTTTCTCTGCGTTTAATGTGAATAAATAATATGTACGTGTGACCGCGATTTCTCGATCACTTCAGGATCAAGGATTATTATACAAAGGATGCGGTAGAGTCAACATGGGCGCTCCAATTTATGAGTCATAATAATATAGTTGTTGTATGTGACACATCAAGTGTGTCACAATTCTATGCTTATAAGATATATAGTTACGTGTGTAGACACGCGTGAACATAACTCTTTGCATTAACAACTTTGTTTTTTTTTCTCTTCACTCTTTCTTATTTTTCAACCTTGCATCTCAATGTCAGTATCTATGTCGACAACTCAATATTCTCACGCTTCTAAATCCAATTTTTTTCCATTTGTTTCCAAATTTTTTTTCCCTCATTCTTGTTTGCCACCAAGTAAACAAATTTGATGATTTTTTGAATGACATAGGAAATAATGAAGCAACGAAAGCATGTATTGTTGATGATGATGCTGATGATAACGATGGTAAACTTGAGGTGTCTCTTACGGTCTTCCGACCTCGTAGTTCGCCAGTTGCTGCTGCGATTAGGAGGCCCGTGGTGATTATCACGTAACCGCCGCATGTTGCTGTTGCGAGTGCTGCACCTATGAACACGAAGATGGATCAAGGACATTGAGACAGGAAAAAAAATATTTTCAGAATGAAAGAGAAAAAAAAAAACGAAAATGAGTTGCCACGACAACAATAAACAATGATTTTTTTTCTTTTTTCTTTACCTATCGTTCCCCAAGTAACATTATTCAACAAAGGCCACTCTCTGCTACGATATCTGAGGTAACTGATGACTCTTCGACTCTCATCTTCAGTCACACGAAGTGCTATCACACATGCAATGCACAGAAGCTAAAAAAGTAATGGAAATAATGAATGGAAAAAAAATACATTAGTGAAACTGCTGGGAATAATTATTTATTATTATATGATGAATGAAAATGAAGAAAAAAAAACGTTTCTCACTTTGCTTGAATTGAAAATTTAAATACTATGTTTGAATACACTCATGACGTGATCGTTTTCACAGACAAAAAAATAATGAAATGAATAATACAATTGTTGGAGAAATTTGATGATATAGAATTAAAAAATTGAAAAATATACTCACCACTTCAATAATCCTTATAAATACTTTTCTGTTCCACATTATTATGCCTCTTCCTGATCTTTCTTCACGTGATCGATATTTATCGAGTGCACTGGATATGATCGTAGCATTACCCAATCGCCGTCCCAATTTTCTCAATCGATTTTTCTTCTCTTTCACAACTAATCAAACCATCACGAATAATTTTTCATAGCAATATTTATGAAAAAAAATTTCAATTATCAATTCCAATAACTACAACTATTGGCACACTGAATTTTAGTTAATCAATTGTTAATAATATTGAAAACTATTATTTACACCCTCATTCCAACAATCAAAAACGATTGTATGAAAGATTTTGTGCATTTGTGCGTGCATCCAGCAAATGATGGCAAGGTGCGTCTGATTAGAAAAAAAATACACTCGATAGAAAAGCCACCGAAGGATTGTAATGACGAATGCGAACTGAAGGAGATACCGCGACTCATGTTCATCATGTTGCAGGCGGAGGCCCCCGTGTCACGTAATGAGGACTACGTACATATATATTCATATGTACAACCGCGAAACAATGCCATTATCGCACAACGCGACAGCGGCGTGGGATAACGCAAGACTTTCCATGGGTCACCATGAGTTGGAAAAAAAAAAAGAAATACATATTGTATAACGTCATGTCAATCACTCAGCATGCAAATATTCTTTTTGTCTCTGCTTTATCAAAATGCTTTCAAATAAATTCTCAGTTGATAGTGAAAAAAAAAAAATAAATAAATAAATGCGACACGCGTCACTGAAAAGAAAAACATACAAAAGACGCTTCGAAAATAAAATAGAATTTATCCATTTCTTTCATCACCTACAAAAGTTTTGTTCAGTTTCAAATTAACATTAGATAAAAGTGTCGTTTTACATTTGGTAGAATGAAAGAAAGGAATAAATAAATATTGCCGTTGTACAATAAATTTGAATAAACCGACGAGCCCATCCAGCTGTACTTGTTCATCATCATAGTTTGGATCAACGCAACAATGTAAGAGCTATGCTCGCGATTTCCACGAATGCTATATAGCAACGCCACGAATTGGGTAGAGGCAAAATAGCGTTTACTCTCCCTCCATGTGCTATATAAAGATAACAATCACGACTCTCTTATATTCATAGAATCGAATGCGCGCCAGTATACAATATAAAAGTGACAATCGTTTCGTATTCGACGAATCGGATATATGTTACTTTTATTTTCAATAATTAACTAAATGTAGTTCATTTCACCATTATGGACATTTATTTGATCTAGAATGGATTTTGTCACGAGCACATGTTGATATCTAACTCTCGTGAACAAATCTCTCACAAATTGCAGATAAAATTGTTATTACCATCTTCACATGAATCGTATAACTCTATGGGAGTTTCTCCTATTCAAATGTTTATTCAATTTATACATCAATTTTTAATTCAATCGATTATGCACGAAATGTTCTTTGACAATTGAATTTTTATGTGTCTCATTGTTTAGTCCATGTGGTTCAACAATTAATAATGTTGAACAGAAACAATAGACATCAAAGTATTTTAAGAATCTGTTACAATGTCAGAGAAAAAAAGTTTATGAATTTTCTGTGAACAGAGAGGAGAATCAATGAAAAAAATTGAGGGCTTTGTTGGCTCTACAGTCCCCCCTCTTCCCCCTTCTCCCGCCACTACGCGTTGCGTCCTCGCACCAAATTCTAATCTTTTGTGTCCCTTCGTGTTTAATGCACTGCACAACTCACTCGAGTGTAGTCGCCCTAATTCTACTCTCAGAGCTATCCCGACAATCGCACGCATCAACAGTTGTGCACGAGTTGCATATTCGATTCGTTGATTTACACGTCTTCTTTCTTATTTGTAATCATAGTTATTTGGTTTAATTAATAATAGAACAAGAGAATAGGTTTGAATTTTACACAAAAGGAATAAAATGGAAGTCACAAAATTCATATCAGGAGAGCATAATGAAAGTTCTTCAACGCAGAATAATTTTCATGATAAAAATTGGGATATTTCCACATATGATGACGAATGTTCTGGACAATCATCCCAACGATCAACGAAGAACTATCGAGAATTATATTACATGAATAATATGTCAGGTATAAATTCTTTTCAATATTTTAATTTATAAGATTTCATATCAATAATTCTTCAGTATCTGTAAGAAATTATATCTAATGCGATTCGAGAATGAAAAACATTTATTTGGTTCATTCTAGATCGTATATGGGACAGATCGAAGAATATAAATTGTGATGGATCAGAAAGTTACGATGAGAAGATGCGCGATTTAAAAAACCAAATTGAAACAAGTAAACAGGTTCTAAAGCTGGTAACAGAGTCCGGCTTTACTATGACTCAAGTTAATGGTCAGAGGAAATTGGGTCCACCCCCAGGTTGGACTGGTCCACCTCCTGATCCTCATTGTGAAGTTTTTGTCGGGAAAATCCCGAGAAATTTGTATGAACATGAAATTTTTCCAATATTTCAACGTGTTGGTGAAGTTTATGAAATACGTTTAATGATGGATTTCTCTGGGACAAATCGTGGATATTGTTTCGTGATGTACACAAAAGTTGAATATGCCGAACGGGCCATTCGCGAATTAAATAATTATGAAATTCGGCCTGGCAGAAAGATTGGCGTAGTAGCCAGTGTTAACAATTGTCGATTGTCGGTTGGGCAATTGCCCCGCGACCTCGACACAGAGACTTTCATAAGGGTAAGAAAGATTTGGATAAGAGATAGATGTGAATAACTTTAATTGATATTAACACTTTCTCTCCAAATCAAGAAATAATAGCGTTAGTACTTGATTGTTCAATTCACAATTTTGCTTCACAGAAAATTTGCGAAACTACCACTGATGTTGGAATGGTTTCTGTATATCGTTATAATGATGGTAGAATAAAAACTGCCCTTATATGCTACAATACGCATATTGCTGCAGCGATGGGTCGACGAAGACTTGTACCTGCACGAACTAATTTATTCGAAGGGGTAGAATTGACGATTGATTGGGCACGACCCGACGTTTTTCCTTGTAATGTTGTAAGTATTATTTTTTGTCTTTTTATATATATTTCATGAACCTATGACATTCAGTATTTTTTCAAGAATTCATCGTGTTTGTGTGACAATCGAGAAAGAAAAAGGTGTCTAGAAACGCATTCATTTGACCATGAACGTAAACAGAAAAAGCGAGAGGAGAGAACAATGACTGGTCATGACAGAGTCCCACGTTAAAAATAGGACGTGGGTACTCTCTCTGGTTATATTATCGTAATATTATCGCCCACTTCAATTCATGCAATCATATTCCATTTTCGACAATAATGTTATTCTCTTATTCAAAAATTCGTTTTCAATAAGGTGATATTCTCATTTGGAAGAAGCGAAACAATTGTTTCTATTATTTCGTCAGGAAATGATAATTCTCGTTCTGAATTCTCAATTTCAATCGATTTTCATGTGGAAAACAGTTTTGAACAATCAAAAATGAGAGTTGTATTATACAAATTGCATAAATTCCAATTTAATGATAAAGATAATGAGAATCGTTCCATAACATTCTCTCGTTAATGTTCAAGCCATGAACAATCCATCACTAAATCGAATAAGTCTCATCAACTCTATCAACAAATAACTTCGCGAATTACCACAATCGCGAGTTTAGTGAACTGATTTTCTCCTACAACTTTGATGCATTCAACTACAAATCCACATCTTTAAAACTTCACAAATTTCTTGAAGGAAATTAACCCACATAAACATGAAATTCAGAACGATAATTGCTTTCAGATCAAAAAGATGAGAATCCCTTCCAAATTATTCGTTTCACGACTATTCGAATTTTGGTTAGTGGACGCCAAGCATTTTAATTCTTATTCTTCTATTCACTAATTACTTCAACTATATTTTGTACCTTCCATTGCTAGTCTCTTCACTTACCTAGACAGAACTGTTCCAGGGAATTCTCACGCTCGCTTTTTTCTCTCCAACTCGGTGCTTATCATTGAGGGCGAACATCGTTTTCCATTATCTTAATTGCATTCATATGCGCAATATTTTCACTATTCTTCATATCAACTACTCAATAAGATAATTATTGAATGAACGTCCATCACATTTATCAGTTCCACTGTGTATTTATCACTTATCACTACCGATTTTTCATATATTTATTGATTACTTTTAATAAATCGATGCACTCCGCGAAACGAAAAAAAACTGATGCTAAATTTTCGTGATGCAAAATTAAAATGGCGCAATGAGTCATTAAATTGATTGGTTGTTGAATCGCGCGGTTATTTGAACATTTATTCTTGGCGGGAATCGATAATAATGAGTGTCATGGTGGCTAATTGCGCGCGATATTTGAATCGACTCTGCAATGTCGATGCGTAAATGTGAAGTCGTCTTTTTGGAATTAATCTTGTTAAATAGTCGAGTTGAGACGATTAAAAATATTCCAAGAGCAGAATTTCTTTCTGAATTCTCTCAAAAGCAATCTAATTTCTACATAATTACGACAATCTCAATCGAACGCCTTCAATTCTGATCATCTTTTTTATTCCCAAATTAATGATAATATCAAAACTAGATATTTAACAATATTATATCGATTAATATATACTCATAACTTCGGTTATAGTCTAATTATACAAACAAGTTGTTTCCAATTATAATTTATATAATTATTCGTAAACATAACCTTTAAGATTCCTATTCAATGTTACTCTCACGATGCCGTTTGGAATTCAAAAAGTCGCGCGACTCCGCCATGTTGTTTCTCAATGGAAATTCGCCCAATGATTCCAATAAGTCAGCTGGTTTCAATTGTTTTCTTTCACAGTGTCGTTCGTAATTCCACGTGAGTGAGTGTTGTGACGTAGAATCAAAATTTTATCCTTCAAATTAGTTTGCTGATAAATAATTCTACAAATATGGCGGAAGTGAGTGAATTCAGGGATTACAGGAGTCCATTGGCAACTCGTTATGCATCTAAAGAGATGCGTTACAATTTCAGTGATCAGAATAAATTCAGCACGTGGCGCCGGCTCTGGATTTATTTAGCAAAAGCCGAAATGGTTCGTCAATTTTTTTTTTTCCTATTTGTCTATTTGTTTTTTCTTTCAACGTTGTTCCAACAATAGGTATATGATAAGAACACTCGACGATAAGTTTTCTGTATTGTTAATCGTTATGAAATTTGATTTCAACCAATTCTGTTGTTGCTGAAATAATGCCGTCATGATTACGATATCATGTTGATTAACAGGTCATCGTAGGTCGTTAGTATTACGATAAATGAAACGTAAATCCTATTGCGATCTTTGACAAATAATTTCGAAATCTTCGGTCAGCTCTCGAATGTTTCACAAACACGATTATTTCTGTAAAAAAACAAAATAGATTGTTGATTGATGACATTTTTACTTGCATGTGAATTAATTCAAAAAGATGGAGGAGAGAGGCATTGTTGATGAAAATGGCCACGTTGAAATAGTGAAAACTTATATTAATGGCAATAACAGGTCATCCAGGAGTACAAGTCGTGAAGACTTTTTAAATGATAGTATCACGTCGTATATTGAAGATGGAAAAGAAGAATCGGGTCGAAACAGATCTGAAAATGCAATGCCAAATGATTCGAGGAATTGGCAAAAAAATTTTACTGGTCGACGAAAATTCCGACGATCAAATAATTCTTTGTCTTCACTTGGTGATTACGAACGATCATGTCCGGAATGTAATTTGCGCATAAGGAATGAAATGCAAGGGTTATCTGTGGTCCCACCGAGAAAAATGGTTAATTCCAAGAAGAAAGAAAATAGTTTTAACACAAGAAAACTCAGAGACACGAATGGCAACATGAAGATGTATAAATCGTGCCTGGAACTTTCACGAAATGTTCCGACTCAAATGCGAAATCAGCATAATAAATTTTCTCATAAAGAATTTGGCTACGAGAATAAGGAAAATATTCCATATAACTGCAAGAATGTTACATACTCAATGAATAATCACTTTTATCAGCAATCATGCAAGCAGGATTGTAATGATTACGCCACTCATACTGGAGTCCGTGAACAATTTTCAAATGTACCTGAATATGAGAACAAAGATTTATCTCAACAATTTCTATCATATTTCAATCAATGTTCCAGCTTAAATTCCGGGGCTGCGATGATTAGTAATGATTCAGTTCAGTCTGAACCTTTCGGAATGATGAGTGGATTTAATCCAAATCAAAATGAACAATCAACTAGCATGCCTCCTGGACTTGTATGCGGACCTATCCAAGTCTATGGCGAAATTCCGTTTGCTATAGATCGAGCACAGATAAATTATAATCCTGAGTCTGCTGCACTACAAAATATCCCAATCAATTCCTTGCATCACGGTCAATCAATGAATAGTAATTACAACATGGGATACATCAATGATTGCTCAGATATTCATTGCGGGCCACAGTGGAGATCTCAATCCAATAATGGAAATTCTCATAATTTCGGTGCTCTTCATAATTATAACCATAACCAGTCATCAATGGTGCATAATGGAGTTGCTATGCATGTGCCAAAGTTTGACACAAAATCATTTGGATTGGGAAAAATGAAATACAACCCGGGATTGACTATTCGTAATGAGAATGAAAATCATCAATTTATGAAACAAGCCAGACCAATTTTGAGTCGGAATATCCTAAGAGATAATAATTAATTTGAATTTGAACTGATTATATTTTAATTTGGCATTGAACTTTCATTTGGACTTCATAGAATTTTCTATCGCCATATATTATTTCTATCTTATTTTTCCTCTTATTTTCTAATCAGATATTCTTAATTATGTATTGATTTTATTTAGATTTGGAATCATAAATCTCCCCGATTGATTTTTTTCATTTAATAAGTGATACTAAAATCTACTCGATTATGAATATCTAATTTCAGATAGATTATATATATCACATTTATTCCTTATATTCATATTACATAGTTGTGCTACAAATCATAATCTCAACCAACGTATGATGTGAAAAAGAAACAAAGTAACAGAAATGATGTGAGATTTTAAAAATATTATATATGATAAATATTATCACCAAGTATTTTGATAACATGCGTTTATCAATATGAAATTTTTATGCATGTTAAAAGAGTGCGAATAAGATTGATCCAGCATGTAACTATGAAGAGGGAAATGGATAAAAGCACCAAAAAAATATCCCATTTCGATAGATTTATATTTAATAATACATTTTTTTTTATTTCCAAATATTGATTTAATTTCGCTATATGTATACTCGCCAACGCAATCGCTTAAGAGTGTAAGGGAAAAATCAAGTTGGTATGAGTTCATTCTCGAATATACTTTTGTACAATTACGTATATTATATATATTTCGAAAACAATTCAATATATTTTTTCCAATTACTTTAAAATTCGTTGATTAATAATGGATAATCTAATATAACGACAAAAACAGCCTACAAATCGCACATTTGATTGAAATACATGTACCTAAAGGCATTTGAATAGTGAATTGTTATTTACAAACTGCCGCTTAATAAATAAGTAATTGATTAATACTTCATCATAATTCGAACAATCTGCAACTCGAGATTGTAATTATCCATGCATCGTCTCCATGTTTTTAGTTATTGCTTTTTTCTTATATACGTTAATTATGTAAGAATAGCCAAGTAAACATCCACAAATATCAAAATGGTATTCATATCGTCAATTTGTTTTAGTAGTTAGTGTGGTAGACCGTTAATCGTACATTAAAGGTCCGGTATCATGTTTATTAGTTTTTGGCTCTGCAATCCACCAAAATTATTTGAGATCGTCGTCCCCAATTAATCCACTGTTTGCCTTTGACTCATCAGCGGTGGTTCAACCGAGCGATTATGGTGTCTAATCTTTCTTCGAAGATTTCAAATCGGGGGTGTTTTTAGACGACCCGCTAGGTCGGAATAACGTTGAACCTGAATTGGTTCGATTCTGAAATCGCCACCCGGTTCTATCAATAGCTCTATCTTGTCCAATATATTTTAATTTTGCTTTTTTCTGTAAAATCTCGTCTTTGTCTGATGTATTTTCACTTGGCCTGATTGATGCAGCTTCCCCGATGATTGGCGATGTCGTTTTGGTTCTGTTATCTTTCTCAACTTGTGAGAATCGGATTTTATCTGATACTTTACGATCTATGTCATCAAGTTTTTTATCTGATTTCATCCGTTTTTCATTCTTTTCTTCGTTCTCTGTATGTGCTGGTTTTATTGGTGCCTCTCGATATAACGTCTTTGTACGAGTCTTTGATGAATTAGAATCAAATGTAATTGATGACAATTCCCCACTATCATTCCTTTCATTATTAAGAACATCTGGCTTCAGTTTCAATCCCTCCACATCTTTTTTTTTCTCCTTCACTTCGATTACTTTGCGAGCGGGCGAGCCTCCATGTGACTTCACATTAACTCCTTTTTTTGGTGTCGATTCGTGTTTCGGCATTACTTTATGAGACGAGTTCACGTCAATGCGACGTACTTCATATTTTTTTGCTGTGGATTTCTCCCCATCAATCTCTTCACGATTTCCACTGTTCCTATACCGAACAACTTCATTCTCTTTCTCTGGATAACTTTGTTTTTTAATATTTTGTCCTTTTGTTTGTGTCCGTTTATTTTTATGCACATGCAATAAAGATGAGGAGGATGCGGTAGAAAACCTTGATATTGCTGCCAGTCTCCCATTGAATGGCTTTGTCCGTGACGGTGATGATTCTGAAGAATAAGAAAGAAGCGGAATTTAATTCTATAATTCGTTCTATTTATTGATACAGTTCCACATTGCTGTTTTTCACTTTTAACTGCGAAATGCAATTGGAGCCTCAGAGATCATATGAAAATCAAATGTACATTCCGAGATGATGCAGACGATAAAAACAAGTCAGGAGTATCGATTGTATTAAGTCATTGTGTTAAATCAATCGATCCAAACAATGAGTTCTCCATTATTGTGGATCCGCGAATGTGAAATCGAATGAAAAAGTAAAACTAACTAAGAACTATACACATAATTATGAATTAAATCTTACGATCATCATAGACTCGATGTGTTTCCTTGACATGTTCGTTTCCGCCTGGACCTGAATTCAAATCTGTAAAACAAATTATCTAGTTACATGTCCGCATATGTTTTTTTATTCAACACGGACTGATATCGCCTGAATGAATATTTGTAGTCATTGTACTTATGTCAAAATTTGGATTCGCTCTAGTTGTATCGACATGACGAGGTGAATTTGATACATCCAGTATTTGCTGTGATTGATGTTGAGGTTGAGGTTGAGGTTGAGGTTGAGGCTGAGGCTGAGGCTGAGGCTGAGGCTGAGGCTGAGGCTGAGGTTGAGGTTGAAGTTGAGGTTGTGGTTGTGGTTCAAGTTGACGTTGATGTTGGTGTTGATGATGTGCAGTTAAAATTTTCGCAATTGTCAGTGACAAACAATTACAACTGCAATTTAGACCAAACAAAATGAATTGATATTTCCGCTCAGAATTTATTGAATAATAATCTGCCTTACGATTCAGAACATTGCCCTTCAGTTGGTGGTGGTGTAGAATTTAATGGTGGAACATAATTCGTTCGATGTTTGCACAAACAGATGAGACTTATCCGAGTTGGTGATGACGATGGAGTTGGATGCATCGGTACAGTCTGTACTGGTACTGATCTGTATGGTGATGTGGCAACTGTAGGATATCCTGATAGGGATTCTTCATATGTTGTACCATCGTATTGTCTCGGGCTGTAGTATGGCTCTACATCGATAAAACGATGACAAAGACCGCATCTGCTAATGGTTTGCACTGGCGCCTCCTTTGCCTCCATCATCGTAGTCTATGAAAGCACATAAATAATCTTTTCGTCTAGATTCTAATTGTATCGTAATCATATAAATTGCATCTCATTAACCTGTACTCCGCGTTGAATTGGACTGTAGTTTGATTGTATTCCTCTTGAGGCCATCGTAGAATATCTACTAGGTGGAAGATATTCTACATATGATTTCGATGAAAGTTGGCTTCTTTCCATTCGATGTGCTCGGAAAGGATCATCATCGTAGGGATCCAGAATCATCCCAGTACCGGTAATGCTCGTTGGTACATTACCCTCAGACATCTTCGTCCAGAGTGAATAAATAAATTTAAATGTCGTATTCCATGTTCGGTTGTTTGATCATCTGAGGGACGAATATCAGCTTACCTCTATTAATGGTGGTAAGGTTTGAGTATATATATTGGGATCAAAAATCTGGTGCATCGGTTTTATTAAAATTGGTTTCTTTCTACGGCAGTATTTATATCTCCAGTATCTATAACAAAATAATAAGAATAAGTCATATTCAGCCGTTTTGAAAAACAGATTGACAATTGTTATGTTCAGTGAATTTACCCTATTGCAAGTAGAACATCTACTGCATGAAGAAAACCAATAATGAAAGAAATAACAAATGAAATTAATCTTGCATATGATCTTGTTGCTCCTGCAAAAACTATTCGAGTGCCAATGAACATGAAACAACCCGCGCCAATGGCACTGCCAAATATCATCTATGAACATGGATTAAAACTTTCATTCTTGCTTGATTTTTTCATCAATGAGGTGTATTCTTACCGGAGTTACCATAATTTCAGTATCACCAAAATAGCCAATAACATGAGTGCCCGAAAAAAATAGAAATGCTATCGTTACAACAACTATTGAGTACGCAATTGTTCCTTTCAACTCAGCTAATCGGTGGGAACATAAGTATATAAGTAATAGTAAAAATACGAGCGTCATTACCTATGATAATAGAACGAAATAAAATGGATGAAAACTTGAGGCGCAAATGATCATGAATTAGTTATTGTATTTGAAATACATACGAATATGAATAATCTGACTGGTACCATGGCTATCCTGTAAATTGGACCATCACCATATATTTCTGGAAAAAATTTCGTACGCTCGCGTAAGAAATTTCTGCGTGATGTAGGTGGTCTATCAAAATAATACGACTGTCCTGCAAACATGTTTAGCAGTATTCATTGCTTACAATCTTTCATTGATGTTGCATTGTGTACATGTAGGGGAAAGAAAAATAGTGACATAATAACCTTGCGATCCCATTATATTTTTGATTATTCACTCGGACGTGTCCAATAGATATATATTATTTACAAAATATTTTTTCACGACATTTTATCCAATAAATCCTGTGGTGTTGTCGTGTTGCTTTTGGACAGTCGACCGAAATAAGAATTTCGGAAAAATCCATCGACATTTCCACAAACAAGATAAACTCGATTTTCATTTAATTCAATTCAAATATTTCTGTTTACATTTAGTATTCGAATGTTATGATGCGGTTTCGAATTTGAAATAACGCGCGAAACCAATCTGGTCACTATGGTAGCTCTAACGAAAAATTGTATATTCATAATAAGTCGGTTGATTTGAATGTTATTTTTTTCATAGTTTCATTCGTGATTTCTCGCGAATGAATGATATGATGTAGAATTAAAATCTTATTCTTAAAATTAATTTGCTGATAATAAATTTCATGAACATAGCAGAAGTGAGTGAATTCAGAAATTACAGAAAACTATTGGAAATGCGTTAGGTGTCTAAAGAAATGAGTTACGATTTAGGTGATGAATAACTGTATTAAATCAATTGATTCAGACATTGAGTCTTCCAATATCACGAAAAAAATATGAAATTCGTTTAAAAGAGTAAAACCGCACATAAACTATATATATAATTATGAATTAAATCTTACGAGCTCTCATCGCCCGAATGAACATTCGTAGTTATTGTTCTCATGTCAACATTCGGATTCGTCCGAGTTGTAACGACACAACAAGAAAAAGTTGACGCATTCTATGCTTGCTAAGGTTGAGGTTGATGTCAATGTTGGTATTGATCATGATGTCGATGTTGTAT
>JAPYZH010000195.1:0-145809 GCA_030523085.1 Meteorus colon | reverse complement strand
ATAGTTTGCGGCCAGTCCCCAAAAAATACAAATGTCTCCGAACAAGACAATACTTTGAAAATGTGTCCCTGATTTAAATGTTATACATACATATATATACATAGTATTACATCTATGGATCAATAGTAATGTGTATTAATATGGAAATTGACTGCTGTCGCGTGATATTTCTGCAAATTCTCACGACCCAGGAATACTCATAGTATTATAGTCGTTCATCGATTCACATCTCATGTCATGCATTTCCTCATTTATTAATTCATTAAATGACTCTTTTTATACATTAAATATAGTTCAATATTCAACCCCTCAGACTGGAACATTTATTTTTTTTTATTTAAACAATTCAATTCATAAAACATCAATAAAAAAATTGTCATCACAATTGAAACCAAAAGCAAACACAATTTTTTTCTTAAATCAATACAAAATCAATTTTCAATCTTGAATTAATTATCCAAGTGAGAAAAATTAAATTAATTATTCATTCAAAGTGAATGAATGAACTATTCGTTTTTATTGTCTATGTAAAGTTTATTAATACATTGCAAACACAAAATCATATCCAAATATTTTTTGCAGCCGATCAATCTTTTTATATTTTCAATTTCCATACATAAATAAAACGATCAATTCATAATAAATAACGAATATGAAAAAAGACACTTATGAATATTAAATGAAAAATTGACGTAGATGAAAAAGTTGGGAAAATTCTGGGTCGAATATTAAATTTAGGAGGATCTGTTATAGGTTGCGATGATGTCAGGCGTTTTTAATTATAACTTGGACTCTCAAATCGATTCACTAAATAATCAATAGAAAAGTTATCTTCTCAAGTATTAATGTGAAATATAAACGAAATAACAAAGTTAAAATGACAATTGGGAACAATATTAAATACACAAACCGATGTACGAATTATCATTCATTAATTGCAACCAATGAGGATACAATTGCATAAAAATTGTTTAAATAATTTATTTTCAATTTCACAATTTTCGCAATAGATTTTATAACTTTCAAAAACAAAATTAAATTATTTCGAGAATTCATAAACAAATGATTTACAACAATTAATCAGCGCAATATTCTTGAATAATTTTAAATCCCCATAACACACCATCAAACTCATTACCAGAAACTTAAAATGAATTTCATATAAATCATGTCAATTAATATCATCACCAATAAATAAATTCATCTCTTTACCTCATAACAAATATCCATAAAAGCCACAAGAAAAAAAAAAATTATTTCATGCATCATAAAATATATTTGTTTCCTTTCATATTTGTGCAGTGTAATCGATTCGCACAAGAAATAATAAGAACAAGAGAGAAGAATAGTCGAATGATGAAGAAAAAATAGCAAGCACGAAAGAGAAAGAGACGACTGAGGCATCTCTCGCAATCTCCTTCGATCCAATATCCGACTTTTTTGACAGCAATTTCGGTCACGTCCGATAATATATCTGGATCATTAATATAAAGCTTTCCCTCTCTTCGTCTTTTAACCTCGCCATCTTCCACTATCCCCCCACTCATACGTACCAGCGCTTACACCCACCCTCAAGAGAATCCCCAAGCGGGGAAATTGCTTTTCAATCCCCGAACTGCCCCGTCGCCGCGATCTGCCACCCTCGACCTTCATCCTCTGATGTTCTCTTTCGCAACCCTCGCGCGCGATTTACTATCTAGCTATAGCACCCTAACAAAAACGCATCCACACAATATATCTTCATTAAAATATCTATGTAAACCTATGTGCCACAAAACTAAAAAAAAATAAATAATAACAATAACCCACATAAATCCGAAAGTATTACTTTTTTGTTTTATTTCATATTTTTTCAAATCTGGAAATGAAAAAAAAATTTCCTTCCAAAAGACAACGAGTGGACGTTTTGCAATTGGGGTGAATATATAGTAGACATTTCTATCCTCACGTACACACCCTTAGAGTCTACAGGGGTAGAGAATATAACCGAGTATACGTAACATTCCGCTATAAAGAAGATCCCCTTAATCAGATAAAAAATGTATTATAGCCAACATGATTCAGAACTCAATACCTCTACCAGCAGCCACCAGCTTGTCAGAAGAATTGGACGCCGACCTCTGGCCTCTACACATCACATACCCCCATGTGCGTATGCACACATACACATAAAATGTCATTTATGTGTGTATATATATCTATGCATATTGGACGAGGTCGATTCTATCGATTTAACTCCAATGCACATCGTTCTGCATGCATATCTCAAACTCTCTAATACTATATCGCTTGCCAAGACACTCTCGCAAAATTAAATTCAACGATTGCGCATACGCGCCAAGACCTTGTGGCGCACAACAATATATATATAGATCCATTTAACTGTATATACATTGTATATCCAAGTTTTATTGTCAATCGAACGTGATGAGAAATTTATGGCAATTTTATATACCTAGACACGATTTTCTCCTTTTTTTTTCAGTCGCCCACGCAAGGATGTATTCAATAATAATAAAAGTAGCGAAGAGGAGTAAAGAGGAGAGTGGAAAAAAAAAAAAAATTTGTGAATATATATTATTTTTACGACTAGGGTGGGAAATTGTGAAAAAATTTTTATTCGTCAACAAAAAGTTTTCATTTTCTTCTTTTTTTTTTTTTGTACTTTTTGTATTTTTTTTTTCAATGTATGTATAAGATGTGATTTTTTTTATCGGCCAGTTGGAAAAGGAGATATAAACGATGGGGTTTATTGTCCAAGTTGTTTAGATGAAAATACAGGGGCAATATGATGGGAGGATTGAGCAGGAAGTATGGGAAGATATACAGACGTATATATGAAACATAGACGCGTACGATAATACATCTGGTTGTATAGAGAATGGGGGGAGGGTTGAAGGTGGAGAAGTAAATTTTATGTGCACTGAAATGATGAATTTTATATGAGGTCCACTTGTATTTATGACATTTTCACTGAGTGAACTTGTGTGGTCAAGTGGACCAACACAAATTTCATCAGTAAGATTTATTACCATATATTTCTTTCTCTATTATTCGAAATTTCTTTATATGAAATCCGATATATTTATTTGCTTATTCGAGTGTATGATATTATTCATGTGGAATGGAAAATGCTTGAAATTTTTGTATGAGTGAATTACATTATTTACTTTCATTCAGGGTTGTTTTTGTAGGTACTGGAAGATTTTGGAAAACTTTAAGAAATTCCAAGTGATTAAATATTAAATGGGAGTAAACAAAAATTAATGCGACAATTTTTTTATTTTTTCTATTCAAATTTTCCATTATTTAAATGTAAACTTAAAATAATTTTCTGTAAAGCGTTTTTTTTTGTGCTTGTGAATTCCTCTTTTGTTTATCCGACAATTTAATTTGTATTGTTGTAACTTTAAAATATGGGCAAATATAAAAATTGAAAAATTCCACCTTGACAACTACACAATTTATCTCAATGAAAATAAATTACCATTGTTCGATTTTGTATCATGCAAACCGGATTCATGCAAAATTCCATTCACATCTCCTTCGTCACAGTGTTTCTAAACGACAAACAAATAAACACACAAATTCACCCTGTCACATATTTACACAAATAATCCAAAATCATTTTTGTTCCGGCTCCAAACTTAACTAACAGCATCAAAGCGAACGCCGACAACGATTCTCTTCGCTCAAATTTTAATGAAGAGCATCCGGTGAAGTTGTCGGCACAGACACAAAGAATCACAGAGAAAAAAAAATTTGCAACAGAAAACACAAAAAAAACAAAAACAAAATTCAAGTTGCATCAAATTGAGGACACGTGTTGATGAATTAACGCGTCACAGTAGTGAATTTACTTATCTACAATACCGTGAGACGAATTCCTGCCAATATTTATCTCTCAGAAGAGTTCACTTATTTATTTTTCCACATATGCAAACGCCACATGAATCATATCCCATAATAAAATTAAAATGTCAAGTCTGCTTTGATCATAAAACATCAACACAAAAATTGAGAAAAAAAAAGGTTTATATCAATTTTCTTAAAAATTTCTCAATCAAATTTTTCTATTAATAATTTAAATTCTTAATGAACTTCGCCACCTTTTTTCATATCGTAGACCATCAAATATAATTTTACCTCTAAGTCAATTCTCAAACGATCCCACACTGTTCAATAAAAAAAATAATACATAAGTACCTTTACAAAATATTCTACATTGTATAGATATAAATCTAAATGTATATTACTACCTATAATATAACCCGCGACCTGTGCTCAAGCTTTACACTATCCAAACGTATATTCATTAAATTATGTATTTATATCTTCCATATATATGTACAATGTCGACGGCAGCAACATAACAGGACGAAAACACGCACCGCGGTTCTGTCTGAAACAGGAGCTATATAATGGCATCAGTATAAGTAACGTAATCAAGCGAACTAGTGGCATGACCACATGCGTGATCCCACACACTGTGAATCACATATATCGACTATCGATACAACTACCAGAGGTACTGACGCAAATTTTCCAAATTATTAGACAGTACATATCTATATTGTTTCCTATTTACGTGACTAGATAAAATAAGAGCGTTTTGAAATAAAGTGAATCTTTGATAAATTTACGTATGGAAAATTACGAATTTTGTCAGTACGATCAAACCAGAATAAAATCTTAATATTTACTGAACAGCACAAAAACCGAAAAATAAATAAACATTTTATGGTTGTTTAGTGCTTCTTTTTTTAGAATTATTATCATCGAATAATTATAATAAGTAGATTTTTTTGGATAATAAATTTGTATGGAAAAGTGAAAAATCAACAAGAATGTCATTTACAAAAATTTACAAAATTTACAAAAATTAATTGACAAGTTTCCTCGTAGTGAGAACTCATTGCTCAAATCTATTTAGCTCACGTTATAAAGAATCTCTAAAATATTAAACTAATTCTGATAAAAATTCAGTGGCAGTGAAAAGTAGAATCTAATTAATAACTCAGAATGTACATGTTTGAGTTTGAACTTCATTAAACTTTATAGCCTTGTACGTAGCAACAAATATTGACACAACATTTTAATGTGTACAGAATGAAAACAGAGATGAAGTATGTGTAATTAAATTGTAAATTGCTCTTTTGCAGATATATATATCACTTCCTGCGAATTATACAGTGCAGGTGGTATCATGCGCTCAATTCAACTTCGTGTTGCTCAGCTGCTACAAGACGATGTAAAAGGTATTTATCTAGTTTTACTAAGTGTAATTCTTATTGTTTTTTTCCCCACTACTAAGTCAGCTGTATATTTTTGTTGAATTTATTGCTTTGTAAAATAAGATGACATGTAAAGGAAAAAAGAAAACCAATCAAATCTTGTGAAAGGCTGTTCAATTTATTCTTATCTTCATTATTGGAAACAGCTGGTCTTAAAACTCCTTGAAATATTTGGAATTACTGATCAGAATTTGACATAAGAAATATTTTAGTATTTTGAAAATACTTTTCAAAATGAAACTCTTTGATTTATCATGAATGCAATAAAAATCTTAGTGAAGTAAAGAATGTTATTCTATTTTATTTTTTTGTTCCAATATTTTTGACAGAACAAAAATTATTGACAGCTAAATTTGTTTATTGACTCTATGTCAACATAATTATTTCACTTTGGTTTTTACAATTCGAATATTTTAAGTGTTCATTAAAACTCTGCTATAAGTGGGAATTGATCTCATTGTCAGTCTTTCAATTGTATTAAAACAGATTCCAATTTCAAATATTTTTCATATAATTTTCAGTGTGAATACGTTTCAGGGATGTGAGCTCATCATAAAAGTAAATATGTAGATCGTTAATTGACTTGTATATCTACTGGATGAATAATAATATCATCAACGCAGAAGTATTGAAGATAAGTGTTCTAATCATGTGAGATATCAGAACAGAGATTGCAATGCACATTCACATGTGTGCCGCATTGCATGCAAACGCGTTGAAAGATGTCAAGGTCGTAGTGAAGATTGAACTTTGAGAATTCAAATAATTTCCTCATTATTGCGCTACGTATCGAGATTTTCTATTCTAAATTCACTTGCTGTAAAAAAAAACCTAAATCATTTCATCTATTTTCAAAACATTCGATTTTTCAAATCAAAAATCAATAATTTCACGAATTTTCATTTTCAAATTGACGATTTCTTCTTCGTTATAATAAAACTTCAATTACATTTTTTTATGATGAAATCCTTTGTTAACAAATTCTGTTTATGAGGCATTTATTCAAACAAAAAATAACATCTAAATAATTTCCCCAATATTCAACAATATCAAAACTCAAAATGATGACAATGATCAAGAAAAAAATTACTGTGCAAAATCAATCAAACTCAACTTCAACCTCAAATTTCCCACAAATAAACAAACCAATTTCCACTTTTCAAAATTCACAAAAACAAACAAACAATTAATCTAACCCAAAATAAAAAAATGGACAGATATTGATAAATGCATCTTACACTAATGAAACTTATTGCAATTGCAAGATGCAATTTATCCTCAATATCTTCAAGAATTCTTATTATTCTTTATTCATATATAATATTTATTGGTTCTTCGTTTTCATTCTCATATATTTGATCATATGAAAATTCATTGGATCGGATTCCATATATATATATATATAGAAATACATGTCTGTGTAGTATTCGATGCAGACAATAGGTATATGGGTTATTATTGGTCGCGAAAGCTTTATAACGGAACCCTTATATCATCGTAGCAGGCCCCTCTTGTGGCGTTCAATCCCACTCCTTCTTTTATTCTTGCTTCTATCCCTCTCACTCTTGCATTCGCTTTCCAAGCATACATCCAACCCGCCAACCCTCCGCAACGCAATCTCATTACCCCGCCGGGATGCACTCACCGTATTAATGCCAAAAGGAATTAACTTTCAACGTTACGGAATATCGAATGTTATTAACTTTATATTGCTGAGTAGATGGAATAGGGAAGGTTCTCATTGGAATAACGTCATTGCTCTCCCACCATTACTGTCATCTCACTACCACCATCAAATATATATATATATTCTCCCCTTAAAAAGCTACCCCAATACCTTCACATCTATACATATATAGGAAAATTCATATATATCCAATATAATATCGCGTACACTTTTCACTGAGCGCGTGCGTCAGCTGCGCCGTCACCGCATCGGTTTAATTTTGTTTTGGGAAACAAGCGCCCGAGCGACGGCTCATTATCCGATGATTAAAAACGATTACTCATCGCCGCGCCGATGCGCGTTCGCTTTTCTTTCACGGATAAATTTTAATTAATTTACGAGACAAACAATAAATAATGGTAGACAAAGAACAATAAAATGTGTTTGGGAAAAAAAAAAAAAAAACATTTCCCATGTATATTGAATGAAGTGATGTTTGGAAAAAAAAAAAATGAATGCTATAGTTTTAATGTTAGTTTTTTTGCTCTTTTAATTTTGATGATATTATTGTAGTTGATTTATGTCGATGTTTATGAATTTATTACAGTTTCATTCAGTCGTGTAAGAATTATCAAATGGTTTTTTTGTATTTTTATTTTCAGATGATTAATAAACATCTGTTTTTTTGGGGAATGAATATTTGGAAGGAAATCTCGTGGAAATTCTATGCGATTTAATAGAGATTATGAACATTCAGGTTTGAAACTGGTTGAAAAGATTTATCGAACGTGGGGAATTATTATTGAAGCTTCAGAGAGTACACAGAACTTTGATTCAAAGTAATTTGATTATAATATTAATTTTCATTGGATTTTCAAGTTTTAAATTAAATGATTATTTACATGAAACTGAATTTGGGTTGGGAGGTTATCAATTTCAAACTTGGAAATGTACAAAAACGATATTGACGCATATCTCGCGGTCTAATATACATTGTCAAAGATCAATAATTAAATTGCGTTGAATTACGCCGTTTAATTGCTTGTACCTACATCAGGAGGATACAGGAATGCGTGAAGTATGTAATAATATTCGAACGGAATCATAAACATAAATTGTTGATGTCAATAATTAATATTTCATTGGAAATATGAATTATTAAAAGATTAATTCAATGAGAAATTCTCGATATTTTTAAAACTGCAATCAGGGAATTTAATTAACAAAATTTATCAATAAACATTACAAATCACAATTTGAATATTATTTTGATAAAACTTTTAGAAGACATAAATATTTGCAGATTATCAATTTACCTACCGCGAAAATCTTTACTTATTATTTTTAATAAATATCTTTTGATATTTATCAAAAACTATAATTGAACACATTTCTTTAAATTAAATATGAAATCAATTTCAAAATCCAAATAAAAGGCTTATCAATGATTCTACCTAAATCTCAAACTTTTAACGTGGTGAGTCATAAAATAAAATGCAATTCACTTTCATTCTCAACAAATTTTATCGCACCTTTGAATACTTCACCTTGAAGTAACATTGAAGTTATCATTCAATCATCAACTTTATTATTTTAATCTCAATATTAACATCTTTAATCCGTTTAGATTCGTTTCAAGAAAATTATATGATATAAAATTGGAATACCTAAACTATTTGATCTTTATCTTAATGAAAAATTTCAAAGTTTCATTTCAAAAATTGAATTATATTATTATTCTAATTGGAATAAATGCTTTCTATGTTTATACAGTATGGTGCACATTGAATTTTACACTAATGATGCTCAGAGCCAATTAGACTTATTACTCGTCAACAGTATGTGGTATGATATAAATTCCAACTTAATCCTTTTTCGCCTCATTTTGCGCAAATGAAACCACTTCACAAAGTAGAGGACGATGCTTTGTGTGTAGGGAGACTGATAATGAGAGCAGCGCATGCTGCCAGAAATGTCAAAACTTTATATTCATACATTATTCCATATCTTATTGTATGAAATATTTTCTGTTTAATATACAAATATCATCCCAATTTTTTAATATCGATAATTATATGGGTCAATATCAAAAATCAATATAGAAAAATTCAATACTCAACGTCGTATTTCAATTGAACTTAAATAACTTCAAAATTCATGAAAATTATTTTTAAAAAACTGTGAAAAAATAAAGCAGTGTAAAATATTAAAGTAAAACTTGTCATATTGACTTGAAAAATAAAATAAAACTAAATTCAAAATCCCCTAAAATATCATCGAATTAATCAATTCACACGCAAAAAAATTATTTTAATAATTCTGACAAATAAATTCATTAAATATGTATAAAAGACAAGTAATTCAATCAAATGACGTTCAAACATACCACATCCTCGATATAATCTCACTTCTACATGCGCAAAAAATAAATATAGAAAAACAATCTGACACTATTGCAATGTAGAAACTCTAAGCAGGAGGAATACTAGCAAGATCGTGAAGATATTGAAGGAGGCCATAATATGAAGGGTAAAATAGTAAGTCGAGGGGAAACTTCCATATATGTATACACGTATACATGTACATAACCCTATAAATATATACCCAGGTATTCGTGGGGGTTGAAGAGAATTGGAAGGAGTAACGAGATCCATTTCACGGAGAGATGAGCCATCTCAACCGCGAAAACAAATAAGCATCGATTTTCCTTCGGCATTTTGCGCTCGTATATATAACCGGATGAGAATAACACATCACTGCAATTTGACAGACATACTTATTTCATTTCATAACTTTATAATTTAAAAAATCTTCAATCAATCCAATAGAAAAAAATGATAAAACATTGATAACGTTATTTTGTTCATTTATTGATTTCTTATTTCAACATTTTTCTAACTTTATTTTTACTTTTCACCCATCGATTTCATGATTTTTATTCATCTCAATGTATACAATTTAAATGTAGAAATGTTGTTTGACGTATTTTCAATATAGAAAGTATCATATAGAAGAAAGAAAGAAAACAAAACAAATAATAAAATGATGTAATCGATAGTGTGAGTGCTTTTTTCCGCACATCAAATTCAACGTTGGGTGCTGGCGGCAGCGGAGAACGACGCTTATATATATATATATATATATATATGTATATATATGTAGCTCGATTTCAAATAAAGTTAATTGGAAAACATTGTTCGACCGGTAGGTGGATAACAGAAATACGGGGTAGGGATTGGAAAGGGCGGCGGTATGAAAAAATAGAGTGAGAGAGATCCGAGGCGTCAACCACGTTGGTGGGGATTGAGTTAGCGAAATTAATATTTCGTATCAGGCCATCGGATCCAAAGCTCGGGCGCACAATCGACAGTAGGCTCATGGCTAAAGGCCATTACGTTGAATTAAAAAGATGAATTTTTCAACGGCTTAAATAAATACACATCTGATTTTAATATTTACATTTGATACGTTTGAATTTTCCTATTTAAAATTATAAATATTTTATTTCAATTAAAATTTTATAATATTTGTTTTATTGTGTATTATAAATCAATAATAATCTCATTTAGCTGATTGATATTGAAGGGAGGATCGTAATATCATGATTATATAGATTGGGTAATGGTTGAACCTTTTTAGAGATGATTGTGGTGTTTTATTTTTCGGTGGGTGCGACCGAATTTCAGGGTATTCTTTTTTTTGTTTGTTTTTTTTCAGTGATTCCTGAATATTTCAGATTGTTTCAAATGAAAATGTTCATGTTCTTCTGCTGGATGTGGTAATTATAGTTTGAAATATATTAAATTGTAAAAAGAAAAATAATTGATGTAAACAATCCGATTTAACAAACAAAAGTAGAATAAATTATTAATTTTAGAATATATAATGTTTAATTCTTTGTAGAAATTAATAAATGAATGATATCTTTTATTCAATCATTTGTGTTATTTCTTACACAATTGTCATTTTTACTATGTATGGGACACCAAATTTGTCTTCTTGTAGTAAAATATGACTCACTTTTCAATGTTTAAGTTGAGCAATTACAAACCAAAAAGTTCTTGTTAATTATTCTATGAGCAATGAAATTTTTCATATGAAGTAAACAATAAAATCAATGAAGACTTTTTAATTGAAAATAAATTGAAAAATTCGTACCATTCATGAGAAATTAATTAACGATTCAATTATACACACTGCACATTCCTTGGATTAATACAATTTTATATATTTCGATGCACCATTGATTTGCTTTCGATTAAGTTTGCAACAAAAATATAATTTAAATGTACAAATGAATTTTGATACCACACGAGAATATATTCAATGTAACACTTTCGAATAAAATACACACAGTGAAACACAGATGCGTAGCACATATATAATAATAATTGAAGTAATTAACTAAACAAAAGGAAATTTCGTTTGTAAATTAATGACCAAACCTGTTTTGTTGTTTATGATAAAATGCAAAAACCATTTACAAAATTAAGTAACAATTCTGAGATTTAATTCAATGAAGAAATCTTAAAAATTGTTCTCTTATGAAATGTAAATAAAATTGTCATTTTCACACACATTAATTCCGAAAATTACAAATATTATTTTCGTACAGACAACAGAATAGAATTCTGGTAAACCAAAATAAAAATCGAGCACAATTAACAGTGAATATTTAATGAAAACTTCACATGCCAAATTCATGGACGTTACTGACATTGGTTGAATTAAAGACACAAACTAGCTGTGCTACAAACAATAGTGTTTACAAAAAAATTTTTATCTGCAACGCCAACGGGCAATGATGTATAATCATTGACGTCATTATCTGACTCTTGATATTTTTTATATGATAAGAAGATTTATTTTTACACAATTTCAAAACACAAATAACTCTTACAATTGATTTTCATAACATTTCACTACGTTTTTTCTTTATCAAGGTTGAATTATTATTTCCGGCTTCATTTCATAATCTATTACATAAATACGTCTCTCTCCCTTTTTTTTTCATTCTAATTTTAATTGTATTAAAAATCTTTCACTGATAATGTTATCAATCATAAAAGACTCGGATGTATACAATTGTTTTATTAGATCAAAGTGACTGAAGGTGAATATGCGATTAACAATTGTGTAAACAATGAATAAAATCAGCAATAATTACAGTAATTGTTTAAACAGACTTAAAACTAGGGCTTTAACAAAAACCACATTTAACAAACATCACGATGATGAACTTTGAATTTTATAATGCATTTTTATTCTCACTCTTCAAAAGCTGCAGAAATTTATCCAATGGTATTAATGAATTAATTAAATCATATCATAACTTTTATAAGCCACATTGTAATTGACTGTTTGAAATACAGTCAAAAGCACTGCAATTTATTGAATCGAATGAAGAAAAGATGTAATCTTAACAATATTGGATTATTTAATTTGAAAACATTCCGGATATTCTATCACAATAATTATATTCTTTAAATGTTCTTTCATGTTAATTGGACACTGTTTTTTTTTTCCGAATAATATTTTTCAATCAAATGTTTGTAGTAATCCCGATGAAGTGTAACTTTTCTACCACCTTGAACTCCCCCTGTGTACTTTTCATAATATTCTATTATTCAACAAAATGTCAATTTTTTCATTTTCATTTCTTTCAGAATTGCTCCAACAACAAAAATTACCCCACACAATCACAATACTGTAAATTCCATATTTTTTTAACTTGTAAAAATTGATTTCAATGCCAAAATAAATAAAATAATCTGTGAAGTAAAATGAAGTGATGGGCTTTCATTTGAAAAAAAAAAAGAATGTGAAAGCCAATACCGACCAGTCAATGAAAAGTTGATAATAATTGAGAGAAAAAAAGAAAATAATTTCTCACCATTTCTATTGAAATTCTTCAATATCTTCATTCGGTGGTGGGGAGTAAAGGGAAGTTGCCGGAACAATTTTATATAAATCATCATTCAGTTAGCCCCCCACGACACATTGGGGGTCTTGGGTAAAACTCCATAGCCCCTATCTCAGCCTTTTTTTTTTTTATATAACGTAGAACGAATTGAAAAGTGAGAGGGTGAGAGTATATGACAGAATAGAGGAATGAGCCTGGAAATTGAATAAAAAAGAACAACGCAGTGTCCGGTTTCGTAATACCCGTGGTAACCGCTCAATTTTATGACAGAAGATTATTTTTATAAAAATAGAAAATTGAAATAAAATCTCTTGAGGAAAAATAGATCTACTTTTAAAAAAAATACTTTAAAAATTCTTCAAATTTTCAATGAAAATTCGAAATATTTTTGCTATTAATAATTAATAGAAATTATTATATCGATAATAATTCATTTATCAAATTAATAAACTCAAAAATCGTTAACAGCAATTCATATTTATTGAATTATGAGTTATTGTGTAAGAAGCAATAAAAAAGATCGAATGAAAGAATAATAAAGTGAAAGATATTTTCTAATTTGATTTATAATTCAAATCAACTAATGGATATTACTGATGAAAATTAATAGTCAATAATCAGAATGGTTCAATATCAATTTCGTGTATAAATTCACAAATTGACATTTCAGAAATTGAATATTGCAGCCAAATGTTTCAAATAGCTGATAGGTCAACTAGTAATTTTGCACGAAGTAGGTTACTGGCGCGCGCAAACGCAACCTATTTTCATCTTTTGTATTTTAAGATTCAACAATCGATATTTTTTTTAAACCATTTTTTCTGGTGCTGTCTAATCTACAGCTTATAAAAAATGAGTGTGAGAATATTGCTTTGTCCCCAAAAAAATAATCGCAATGTTCCTTAATGGAATAAATAAAAAATATAATTCTGAAAGGGAAGTTGAAAAGTGTTTTCTACTCAAGTTAACTTTTATTTCATTGTTATTGAACTATCAAACCCTCTATTGGCTACCTTAAATCTACATTGATGAGAATCTTTCACCCATAGATATAAATTTATGTCTCACCTCCATTGAAATTTTCATTTTCCCAAACCCATCAGCAAAATACAACGAAAAAATGACAAGATAAAACAAAAAAAAAGTAGTTAAAATAACAAAATGAATCTCAAGACAATTCCACGAAATTTATCATAAAATTTCATTTCATTAATCACCTGATTTCAAAATTTTCATATTAAAATTATCAATAGATGCATCCCATTACACCATCAAACTAATAATCTCCGTACAAACAAATCAAAAAACATAAACATTAATAAAACAAACAAAAAAGCCCCGTTATAATACAACTGTCATAGTAAAAGTTGTATTTTTTTTTCCAGAAAATTTGAAAAGTTAGTTGGCCCATTTACCCCAAAAAGAATTTTCCTTTTTCGATGAGAAGCTTATTGAAAGAAATTTACAGTGGACGAAGTGGATATGACTCGAAGTGAATTCACCACACTCAAACAAACACACATATCTCTTGACATACATACACAAATACACATACAATGTGTAGCAAAACGAGTGAAAAAGGGAGAGTTCTGTTCACTATGTGGTGATGGTGGTTGTGGAAGCCAACACGAACTTGTGTATACACCAAACTAAGATCTTCCAAGATGTTTCTTCTATTCTACACACAACTATGAAAACATATACATACATTCCATGGGGTGGATGTATTGTATATATACGTAAAGAAATATATTTCGTGTGTAGCATATATACAACAAACAGGATCACCGCTACTGACAGGATTCTAATGGAACCCGTAAATAGTCTAGCAAACAGAATACAATACTTTTCCAATGAATTCTATAAATTTTTTATCAATTCCAACCTTAATTCAATTTATCATAAACAAAACCAAAAAAAATGATTAACAAGTAAAATAAATTTCAAAAAATTGTTACAATATCAGATAATTGATATTGTAAAATAAAAAAAAAACGATAAATAAATTGTTAGGCATTTATGAAAAAACATGAAATGAATTATGAACCAAAAATATTTTTCAAAGTAGCCATTACCAATGGACCATTACAAAATTAGCAAAAACAATTTATCGCTTAATCTTGCGTGGGTTATGTAGCGCCTGCCCTACCACCGGGCCCAATGAAAAGTATAAGCCACGATAAAAATTTCATAATTACTTCTTACTTCCGTTCGGGGAAATTTTAATTAAACCGTAGAATTGGTCTTTAACGAGAAGAACAGAAGGGAAAGAGAGAAAAGATGAGAACAACGAGTGAGGTATAGTGAGAGAACGTCGCTTTGTTCTCGCCGCTACGCTGCCGTGCGCACCTCGTCGTCCGAGAAAAGTCCATAAGAAAGAACAAGAAATTATGATGGTGAAAATGAAAAGGAAGAATTTAAAAAAAAAAACGAAAGGGAAAGAATGTATAAAATATATTTCGATGATATAATTGAAAAATTTATCATTTTCTCTGGAAATTAAATAATATATGGCATTTCGTAGGACAAGAAAAAAAATTCTGATGGCTTCGTTGTCTCCGTCCCTTTTTGAATTTAATAAAAGTATAAATGACATATATATATTATATTAAATATATGCAACAGTTATTTTTCATTTATTCTTCTTTGTCCATTCTACGTCGCATTTCTGTGAAATCATATTTGATTCTAATCTAGCAAATGAGATGGCGATGGAAATCTATTTATTTACACTTGGCTTGACGCTTCGGCCACCAACGTGCTTTTGTCGCACCCCTCATCTCTCTTCCTCGTTTCACCCTCAAGACTACCGAGGGCAGAAATGTAACTCACACATACACAACGTAAAACTGAACCCAAGACGATGTCGTCTATACGTATTAAGTAAATAGACTGAATGTATTTTACTGTAATTTCGAAAAATGTAAACGATTAGTCCAGGGTTTTTTTTTAAGAAGATTAAATTGTGAGCATTCATTTAATTGGATGAATAGAGAACATTCGATATGCTCTGATGGCTTCAATTTTTCATGGAGCATGGAAAGTGCTTCGTGGGCGTATACAAATGTTTAAGGAAGTGGAATGAAATGAGATATTTTAATAAAATTGTCTTAGTCAATTATCAATCAATAGAAAGATACAATGTTATATATATATTTATGAACATATGAAAAATGAAATTTGAATGAAATTAAGATCAAGATAATTCACATAATGTTTGATAGATTTAGTAGACGATGAAACTACAAACCATATCGAAAATCTTCCATTTTTATCCTTCAATATCCAAAGTGGATCGAAATGAAGTTTTGAATTAAATTTTCAAAAAAGATGTTCGGTATATTGGCAATTTAGTTCGATAGTGCATTAACAGATGGGCAATTCAATAGGAATTTATTATTACCAAACGTACTCTAATAAAAATATAATTCAATACAAATTGGTTTTGAAATGAATGGAAAAATGATAGGTCAATCTTCAAAAATCTATGAAAATTTTCATCGATTTTTGTCAAATATTCAAATTTTTAGATAAGGAAGAATAATTATCCGATTAATGAGTATGAATATGCTTTAGTTTCCTTCTTAGATTACCTAATGCCGACTTTTTTCACTTTTTTTCTATTCGGAATTGATTTGATGACATCATAAGGCAATGATCAAAAATCCATAAATATTTTCATAGGTTTTTTTCAATTGTTCAGCAAATCAAGTAAAAATGAATAATACAAGCAAATACGCAAACTGAAAATTCAAGAAGCAAATAGAAGCTACAAAAAGTCTAAACCAATTTTTCTTAGATTAAGGATTGAAGTTACGTCGTAAAAATGAAAAAAATTTGTAACATTGTGAAATTGTAAGAAGGAAGAACTGCATTGTAGTAACTTTAATATGCCATTTATCTATTTGTATATTTCAACGAATTTGGACGAAAAACACAAGAAGGAATTATACAATCTTTCAATTCCACTCAAAATGAAATTAAACTTGGCTTTCTTCATTTCCCATTTCGAGCTATCCTGACTTGGCATTTCTCGTTCAAAGTTCTGGCCAGTGTTGACCTGGCAGTTCCAACAAGAAAATTCTTATCTGCTATAGTCTGGCATCTAACCAAATTCCCCGATCAGCATCAGATTAAAAATTTTACTAAATTCACTAATTGCACTAATTTCTAAATGATTAAAAAATTCTTCATTTTGTCCCGTCATGTATTTATTTACATCAACGTCAATTTTCCCCATCCAATCGTCACGAAAAATGCCAAAAACTACCCAAACACATTATAAAAAAAATTGCTGAAGCAAGAAAAGAGATAAACCAGACATACAGAATTTCCCAACTTGAACTAATCCAATCACACAATGAAATATTGAAAAAATAAAAAACTATCAGCACTCAAAAATTAAATATTAAAAACAATTTGAAGTCCCTGTCCAATCAATTGAACACAAAAAGTGATAAAAAATTAGTAAATTTCACAAATCTCACTGACAACTCAAATCCTAAATTCATATTTATTCCCCCAAAAAACACTTCTATCGTCATATCACCCAAAACAAAAATATCACAAAAATTATGCATTCAATAAACCATAAATTTCCAATCAATTCATGTCAACAAACCAATTTTCTCAACCCAAATAAATAGTCCCTTTTTATACACCCCACGACCTTTCATGCTTCAACTATCTTAAACAACTCGCACTTGTGAATGTTCGTGCTGTGGATAACTTACCTCCATCCGTCAAGAACACGAAATAGCGACTCGAAATAAAGATGAGGGGGCAAGTGGGGTTAAAAACAAAAAAAAAAGGTGAATGAAGAGTAGAAACAAGTGGTCGAGCATTTATAGACACACCGTGGCGAAGCAGAGTGGCTATTTTCCGGCGAGTGCACACCGATTAAAAATCTAATTCAGTAGCCATGAGAATAAATATACACCGGAATGAGGAAACAAAAACAGAGAGGGATAAAGCCTGAACATATTCCTGTACACACATATATATATATACATATTTATATAAACTATAAAAAAGAAGAAAATGCATAAGAAAATTTTTTTTTAACAACCATTTTGAGTAGACAGAAATCTGAAACTAATTTATTCGACTATACGCAGTGGTTCATGTACATTGTTTTCATTTATATATAGTCAAACGCGTAACGTCCACCACCACTCCCTCTATATACTTCCGCCCAGCTTTCTCGGCATCTTGATACTTTTTCCATTTACTGAAATTGATATTACTTTCGTAAAGGCAAGTATATGTATATATACATATACGTATTTATATATGTGTATTTGTGTCTGTATACAAGGATCCATCTAGCCTATAAATTTTTAACGGCGTAAAACTTTCCATTGCCGGTGTGGAAAAATAGTGTAGAGAAAGAAAGAAGAGAGGGGAAAATATAAGGGGATGATTTTCATGGCAAAGAGTGGAGGAGACGCGCGTCTGCATTCGTAAAATTGAACTCTTCGCCTTCGTAAAAGATTCTTTATTCCGATAACCAGAGACGAGCAATGGGTATAAGCAGGGCAACAAGAAAAAAAGGGAAAGAGAAAAGAGTGGGGGTTTATTATGTTGAAGAAAAAATGTATGTGTATGGGTGTAAGGGGGATATGGAAAAGGATGAATTACATTTTTATGTGATGATGAATAAATATAAAGAGGGATTTGACCAACCCGTGCACGATTGGATTTTTTATGTTGAAAATT
Source organism: Meteorus colon (assembly GCA_030523085.1). NCBI lineage: Eukaryota > Metazoa > Arthropoda > Insecta > Hymenoptera > Braconidae > Meteorus > Meteorus colon. The sequence goes on along the minus strand of JAPYZH010000195.1, from coordinate 127,208 downwards.
TTTGATCAAAAGCAGATACTTCTTTTTTTTTTTCTCTCTTTCAGGATATTGGTTTGTTCAGGTAATATATAAATGGCGGTTACGATTGAACCGGAAATCGAATTGAAATTAAATATAGCAACGATAAGTTTACCAATGTCGAAGTTTGTGTTTATGATTTTGTGGGTGGTTGTGTTTTTTCTTTTTCTTTTCATCAACCACTCACGAGATTACATGAATTTTATTAGATACGAATGAATAAAAGTAAACTGGAAGATGAAGCCATGTTTTTTTAGACTTTGAAACTTTAGAAATGTTGAGAAATGTCAAGGTCAGTTGAAGGCGAATTTCAACTGAATTTTCTTTTCCACTGTGTCTCATTTTAGAATTTATAATGGTAAGAATAATAGCGAAGAAATGATTAAAATACAGTCACGTTATATTTATTTAGTATGTTTAGTCACGAGTTTTTCTGTTTTGTTCGCGTTTACTAGATATTTTTATCTCTATTTAACTTATTGTTACAGACGTAAGATCAGATTAAAGACATTTTTGATTTAAATCAAAATGTTGATTTGCATTTGTGTTTGAAATAAATTTTACAATTATATCGTTGGTAGCAATTTTTATGGCAATGACAGATTTTGAATGAAAACTTTCACATGAACAAGTAAATTTGATGGATGAGAAACAAAGTGATATGAAAATTTGTCACGAGATATATAATTCTGATTGATTGTCACTCTTTTCAATTCAATTTTGATCTGCTATCACCCACTGCAGGAACAATTCTGATTGTCAATATTATCAAATGGACAAATGATCAAAATTGAATTTAAATTGAAGAAAATTATTGGGAATAAAAAATTTCTTCTCTCTATACAATTCCAGTGAAAAATAAAACATAAAAAATTTTAACTTTATCATAAAAAAACATATAAAACTTCACAAAATCCAAATTTGTCTTTCTGAATTGGATAAGTGATCGTTTTCTTCTGTTTATTCTCTTATCAACACTATAAAAACATGAATCTCTGCTAAAATGAGATTTTTCTTGCATAAATCTTTAATATTTCCTAAACATTAACTTCATATATGAACAGAACCCTCTTTTTAATAAATAACTATCAACCCTCAGCGAAAAGACGTTGAAACATTTTAAATAACAACGAAAACAAATTTGACAAAGTCATATAAATATCACCTTGACATGAATTGATAGTTTTTATATAAAATAAATTTCTACTCTTCCTCTTTCGTATTATCTGATTAATACCTACAATTTTTTCTCAAGTTAACCAACCACTTAACCCTTATCATGATAAATATAATAATTCAACCAAATCGCAATAAATTTATCAAATAGTTTTCATGTCCCATCAATAATATTCTTCATAGCTACCAAAAAATATCAAAGAATTTTATTTCTACATCACATTTACCCCTTAATATTATAACAGAATTTATACCACAAATTCATTCTTTCATATAAAATCAAGTAAAGAATATTATTAAATACTCATTTAAATATTATAATAATACAAAACATTTAAAAAGTAATTCAATCAATAAATTAAAAAATCCAACAAACAATTCCTCCCTATCCAACATTAAAATTAAATTAAAACCATACATACATACATACACATTTACATTATGTTCCTAATCGAAATGACATAACCGGGCTTCGATTTCACGGGGAAATGCAACCATACCATCCATCGTTTGTCGATGCAAACTGATTTCCCCTCATTCACTGCGCACCGATGACTCGGATTAAAATTTAATTACTCTGGGCATTAATCGAACTCACGTGGGGAAGGGAGAAAACAGAGCGGAATGAGAAGAGTAGAATGAGATATATTGAGAGAGAAAGACTCAGAAATGAGTTTGCGGGATAGTAACTTTGTATATATGTGGATATGAAAAGTGGTTGGGTGGTTGGTGAAATGGAGACTGTGCAGTTCTGTGTATGTATCCGTCCCTTTCGCTCGCACGCTTCTAATGTGATTGCTTTATTGGCCAACAGTAACTCTGTGCGCGCAAGCGTGCTATTCATATATGTATAAATACATATCTATATAAATGCAATATCAAATATACACATATATATATATATATATATAACAGATAAATTTCTGAATATTGATCGTAAATTAAAATTATTCTCATTCATAGTAATTATAAAAACAAATTAATATTCTTCATCAAACAAACATTAAAACTAACACAAAATAAAATTAATTAACAATACGATAACACAATAATTAATTAAAATAAAATAACAAACATTAAAAATAAATATATTCAAATTATTCATAAATTAAAAAAGCAAAATGCCAAATGTTAGTGAAAAAAAAAAAAAGGAAATATACTACACTAAAGATTTACCACACTTTTTTTCCCTCTCAACAAATACCTTGTTGCTCCATTTCCTTCTTCTAGCACTTGAATATACCACCTATATATACCAGTATCATCGCACGAACGGCGTGAGCAACAGCGAGAGCAAAAAAAAAAGAAAAATATAATGCAAACAGGGAGGGCGAGTGAAAAGGCGCGCGCGCACCGCATTTCCAAGGGATTTAGGAGGCCCATGAAGTAAATAGAAGCGCTGGTCGTTCTCCCGTAAAATTGTATGTGAAATTGTGCAATGTGTCTTGCGAATTGAATCGCTCGGTAACGATGCATCGATTTTATTGTTTGTTTCGAGCGTAACACATATCCATCGTGGGGGCACACATACATATACACAAACTAACCAACCTTCGTTTATGTATTTCATCCACCAACAGTAACAATCCCTTTTATAAATACCACTACAGAAAAAAAGTAAATGAAAAAATTAAATTTAAAATTGAAAATTAAATTCATTTGTATGTTATGCCAATTCATATAAATAAATTTTGATATTTAATTTTTAATTGTCAATATTAATTTTAATAGTAAATGAAAATAAAAAAATGAAAATAGTTGTTTTCCCATAATTTTCTTTTGAATGATTTAACCCATGGGCTAATTGCAGAATGCACCGCGGCTCGCGCGACTAGCACGGTAATATCGCTTTGCACGTTATATACGTCCTGGGAAGCTATACTTTACTTTGCAATTTAAACTTTACTTCCACTGGAATTGATTAGCTTTTAGTAATTAAGCAAGCAACGCCTTGGCTCCTCTATATCCCCATCCTTCTTCACCACCGCCACTACCATCCTCATCGTCTGTGCGTCCCTTCACCACCCTTTACCACCTATACGTATATTCCCTTTACCCCGCCAGACGTTCACGCCATCGGGGCGGTTTTAATCAACGCCCCGCGCGCGCATACACGCCATCCCTTCCACAATTTACCTGCCCTCATATCATTCTCATATACACACAGACACAATTGCTAAGCTTCTATCTCTGCATATAGATATATTATTTAAATATATTTGCACTATGACATGATAATATTCGTTGAATGTTCCAATTTGTGATTATGTTTCTCATTTATCATCAGATACATTCAAATTATCTATTCATCTTCATATCGATATTCAGTAAATTGTCATATTCAAAAGCTTTTGAATTATAAATTTCTGCATGGAAAGATATTTGATTGGAAGTTATTTTTTTTTTATAATTCAACTTACATTTCTGTGTAAATGTGAATTTTAAGAAATTTAAACAATTACAGAAGAGTTATATAATAATTCGTGATAATAATTAAAACTAAATCTATAAAAAACTGTACTGAAAAAACACAAATTAACAATCCAAATTTTTTTTGTCAATTTTCATTTACAAAATTCAATAATTTAATTATAAATCATGTCTAAAATTTATTTAATAATAATAGTTTGGTTATTTATTTCAATTACATCTGTTCATGATAACGAGAAAAAAAAAGGCCAATAATTGGAACATTAATTTGAAGCATCAGAGCGTGTACGTTGCTCATTTCAACGAGTTATTTTTTGATGTGAAAACCTAACCTCAAAACCAGGAACACCTTGTATTCCGCGCGAGTCGTAGTGTGAAGCAATTTCGGCAAGGAATGCGTTTCCCTCGATAGCTCCCACATACATGAAAACTCTCAACACATATATATGTACATGTGTATATGTATTTGTGTATGTGTGGGTTCGGGACAGGCCCAACCAATTTCAACTTCCATTATACACCCTTACTCTACCATCCATCCCTCCGCCACCCCCGATCGGATGTGACTAGAGCGCTTCCGAAGTATATGAGAGTAAAAGAGAGGGATGAGATAGAGAAAGACTTTTCCTTTCTCCCCTTGAAATCTCGATTCTACACCGTTACCCAATATATACATATTTACGTACCACAAAACCCAACACATCTTTCACCAACCCATGATAGAAATAGGAATGAAAAGAAGCAAAAAAAAAAAGAAGAAAATTAAAAAATCGTCAGTTATATATTTACGTCTGTCCGATTTCGATTAGAGATAATTCATTTTTGTTTTTCATTTTTTTCCTTTTGTTTGGCTCTCAATAAAATAATTGATGAGAATAATTTTTGTAATGGGAATAAAAGAGAGAATTTATCCTGATAAAAAGGAAAAGAAAAAAATTGAGTTAGTGGCTTTTGTGATTTTAATGAATCTGTGTTTTATCCACATAACCAGTAATGCGTAGTCATGAATTTAAAAAAAGCAATTTACGAATAATAGAATGGCAGTAAAGTTGGCTTTGACAATGAGCACAAGTAGCTGAGCTACTCCTGCTTTTACTTTATTTTTCTTCGCTTAATTTCCACTACCACACGCATAACCTTATTCCAGCCCTTCTTCCCCCCCTCTAAATCCATCATACTATATAGATATAGTTTGCAAAAACTCGTTGGCTTTCGTGTCATAAAATGTTGCTTTTTAATTTTGTAGACGCGCGCCTGCACTGAGTTAATATACGGCTTTAATTTCGGGATTTCATTTAGGGGCATGTTCAGACGCGCTCTTCAACGAATACACCACCCTTCTTGCCGTATGCCGTTCACTTCGTAAAGGTTGTATATGTATGTGTGGCACGAAGAGGGTAGATGAGGTGAGGGGGTAAACCACATCCGGCCGCGAAAATTGACTTCCGACCTTTTCCATAACATTCTCCAATGTTGAGGCGAGAATGAAATGCAATAGAAACCAATCGACTCATTTTACCACTTTCATTTTTATACAAAGAAAAATGCTCTGTATGAGATATCCATGAATTTAAATTGACAAACTTCTCCAATATCCTTTATCTTATTATCATCAGCATTTCAATATAAGCTATCAACATTTCTATTTAATTTAAACATTCTTGTAGACATTAGTTTATCATTTTCATTGTCAGTGTGATAAAAGTTCATATACGAATAGATAAAACAATTTTTCGAATAAATAAAATATAAATTCTTTACTTTTATATGAGATAAAACTCACCAGAATCAGTGTTCATCCTTCATGATATCCCAGACACTCACCACTTACAACATTAAACAAACTAAAACACGTTCACAAACACGTTGCACGTATTTATTTGAATATTCCGTTATGCACAATAAATTAAAATCACACACAAAATTATTGAATAATATATTTGATTTATACAAAAACAACTTTGAAGCTCGCACGTCGGCGATCCAACTCGGTATGAGCGCGCGCGTCGGCACAGCAACGTGTGACGTAGTGCGATTGTATTTGAAGCGCATGCGCTACCGACGCGTGTCGAACGATACAACAGACATAGAGAAACGGGAGAGCACAACTAATACCAAACGAACGAATGACGCAAGTGGATGTGAGTGGAAAAGGGAGAGTAAATCAGACATGCCAAATAGAGACATACACAAGTTAAAGAAAATATTGCACTCGTTTGTTGCGAATAATGAATTTGGCAATCAACAAATAGACTTCAGGTAGTTCATTATTGTTATACATCAATTTCCATTAGTTTTTATAGCTTTTACTGTTACAGACGGTATATAGAAAGACCATTGATCCGTTGGGGATCACGCATAGGATACCTATTAGTAGATTGAAAGTTTACATCGGGAATTTTAGAGGAAATGAAGGAACTCGAGAAACCGCCAGTGAAATGATTTAAAGGGGAAATCTTGCGAAGCAATTTCGGGTAAATCAACTTCAACTCCGACATATTCATCAAGAACGCACTTTTGAGGATATTGAGATTGAATATTGTATTGGAATTCTACAAAGTTAAACTTTGATCGTTTCTGTCAGAGCCTTTTTTTCTTGGAACTGTATCAATCACAACTCGAATACCAAAATTCTTATTGATGTGATATTTGTACGAACATGTTCGTGTTTATCATAATAAACTTTGTGTTTTAATTCTGTTCATACTAAATATAAATAAGAAAAATAAAATAGATAAATTTATTTGGGATTAAAATTAACTTTAATAATAATCAACATTTTATGAAATAATTTTATAATTTATCTTCTTATGGATTATGTGAATTTTTATAATCCATTTTGATATTATGATGAACTTTAAATTGAAAAATAATATTGAATAACGCAATTCTATGAATTCTAATTGCAGTATTCTCACTAGTAGAGAACATTAGGATGGGATTAAAGTGAGTGCATTGGGTACATCTTATACTCAAGACATGTTCTCAAATTATATACACCAATAGGAACAGTCTCATGAAATCTCATCTGATTACAACAGATGAATACTGAACTCGTGATGTGAATTAATGTAGAGTATGGTAAGTCAAATTTGTAGTAGAACGTTCTCCATACACAATCTCTTATCTTCTGATGAGTTCTAAGGGGATGTAGGACAGAGGGTTCATGAACTTCTTTTAAATTCATCCTAAAAATTGAAACAGAGAAAAAAAACACAAAACGATTGAATTGGAATTTGTATAAGGACCTTTTAAATTAGCGTTTGTGCACTCAACCAATTCAATCCTTGAAACTTTTCGTACTTTTCATTAAAAAAGAAAAAGAAATGTAAAATTCTTCTAGAAATAATTCTTAAACAATTTCAACATTTTCAATCATTTGATATATATGAAAAAAATCGTTTTTCTATAGCTTTGTGTCCGTGTGTGAAGAATTAAAAAAAATTGTTAAATTGATAAACGACTAATTATTAAATTCGATAAAAAATAAAATTGATGTATTTTTCTTAAATAATTATTACAATTTTCTGACGTGATCAAACACACAAAATAAATTTACTAATCGTTACATTTCTTTTTGTCCTCTGCCTTTTCACTTCCCATTTCATGAATGTATTTTCCCCTTCCACTGGTGCCACAACTCTCTAAAATATTGCGTTGCGTATTCAGTAACGATTCGTTAGTCGATGTCATTAAATCACACACGGTCCAATTAAGGTCCATTGAATTCCTCCATACACTCAATTAATGTATATATAAATATAATCTAGATCAATTAAATTTGCACAGGTTGGATTATCAAATTGACTATTTTGAATTCATCTGAAGCTCGAATGTCATTCAAATTAATATAAATGATGACTGAATGTAAAATATTAGACCAATTGTTTGTGCTACCAGTGACACATCAATTATTTACTTCCCTTCATACATATCTACAGACACAAAAATATATTACAATTACAACTCAATTACTATATTAAAACGATAATTAAATTACATCCTAAAATCTTTTCATTCACTCGTTTTTTCTCGTATAAACAAAAGAATAGATTGATAGATTTATATTCTATGAAGATCCAATGGAGAATTCATTCCAAGTTATGAATGTGATGACAGTTTGCAATAACGATGATGATGCGGAGATTCCAAGTCACCCTGAATTGATTGGACAACGAGATTGATTGGATTTTCGTGGACTTGCTTGCTCATTGTGCTTGTTATTACCGGTTGGCCTGTGATTAATCGAGAAAATGTTGTGGATATTAATTTAGTTTGAATTACATTTTAGTTTTTGTGTGCTTGACAACTTTTTTTATTTGCTGCTTTGTTAAAGTTGTTTTGTTTAAATCTCGTGTTTATTTTCTAAGAATTGATATAGAAAAATACAGAAAGGTTATGGTATACTTCTCTTTGGTCAAGCAATGTTTACATTTATATAAATACGTTTGCACATATATGGTGGGACAAAATAAAAAGCAAGATAGCATCTTCCATGGGCACAATTAGCTAAAACCTCAGCTGTACGATGCAGACCATCTTAATTTACTTCTAGAACTACCCTCGTAAAACAGAAAGAAAATACTATTAAGCTACATTGGAGGAAGAAGAAAGTAAGAAGATGGAATTGCGAGCGAGAAGTGAAAGGGAAAGGAAGAGGATTGGTGTAAGATTTAGATTGTTTCACTGACAACGAACGTACCAGCCCATTATAATTAAAAAACCACTTCAATTCTCTACAGAATTAGTGGACTCCCTACACTTTTTTTAGGGTATCATATGTCTATGTATTGTGAGAGCGTAGAGTGGGGTGAAATTTGATATTCAACTGGTGTGACGGAAGTTTCAGTTTTTTTTTGAGTGAAGAAATTGCTTTTTTCAGATTTTCATTCTGAGTTTTTAGAAATTTTGGTAGATATGAAACATTCAATTTTGAACAGTCCAAATGTCGTTTACTGTTATTATTAACGTTGTAATTTTGTCAAAATTTCAGTTGAACAAAATAAAATGACCCTAAAGACTGTGAAATGATTATGGACAAAATTCAATGTTGATATTGGAATTGAGAGATTCTCTCTCGATTTTTGTTTTATCATACTGGAGAAGTTAACAGTGAAAAAGAATATAGAAGACAATCATTGTAAAATACTTTTTTTTGAATATAGAAAGTTATCATGAGAACATGAAAAAATGCATGAAAGAATGAAAATATCCAAAAAGTTTTAGATTCATCATAAATATGATTAATTTATACGTTAAAACTTCGTTCACATGTTATCAAAAATAATTTTGGCAAGCAATACACTTGCTCTACATCTCTTATCATGATAACAGAGTCTGTAAATCGTTCAAAATATATTTTAATGTCTTTTCTAGCGAAACCGAATGTCAAATCCAAATTAAATGTGATTTATTGTTTTCTTGAGTTTGAATTACTATCTGAACATCTTTCGATCTTCTAATCAAGCCAATTTCGTGTTCTTGAAGTTCCAGAGTTTTATAAATCGCAAACAAACACAACTTCAATAAATATCATATCGAATTTTCTCCAATTTCGTTGTTTCAATCCGATTTTATGATTTTATAATTACTGATAAAATATTCAACTTGAAATATCCCCTGCTTTTATGTTCACATTGGAACATTTCTCCTGTCTTTACATTTTCCAATAATCGTTCTGATCCCCATCCAGTATTTACCATTAAATCAAAGTGAAGTAAAAAAAAAATAGATGCAACTCTGTATCACATGAAAAATACTCTCCCTCTATATAATAAATTCACATACTGAAATTGTTCTGTCCAAATTCTTCCATAGCCAGAAAACTTCTCAAAATAAGAATCAAACTCTAATTTTATTTTACCTAAAAAACATTGAAATAATTTTCAAATATAAATTTTCATGCTCATTGTCAAAAATACAAATCGAAGAAACATCTTTACAATAATTCATGTAATCAAATTATCTTTTCTCAAATGCATATGCAAAAAATGCACTTTTCATTACCAATACTCGCAACATTTCGAACTGATTTCCTGTTGCAACGGAAATTACATTCATATACCATTCAAATGATTTATATTCGAATTTAACTTCCTAGAACAGTTCATAATTTGAATATCATGTGTGGTAGATTTTTTTTTTATGAAAATATATAAAACGAGGTGGAGAATTCACTAAAACAGAGAAGTGAAGCAGAGTAGGAGAACATACATAACGGAGAAAAGGAGGATTGGATGGAAATTAATTCATTACTTTAATGCGTCGAGCAGGGAAAATGGCTTGAATGGAAAGCGCGGACAGAGCTTCATATATGTATACTGCAAAAGTGTCAAGTGCTCAAGAGAAAGAGAGATATATAACAGTAGTTGCCACGGTTGGTGATTGTGAAGGCAGAAGATGGATCTCTAAATGTTCACTCCGAAAATTAAAAGTTTCTATGAAAAGCTGACTAAAATCACTGGCATTATATTGGCTCATACTTTTCATTATTATCAGTCGTATTATTCTTCTAATCTACATTTCATACGATTCAATCTACTTCATCAATAATAATGGGGATAAGATTTTCCATTGGAGTAGACTGGCATAAACTAAATGGAAAAAATAAAATTCGTAAGAGAAATTGATGCCAAGTAAGGATTAATTTTTATTTAATTCACATTTTGTTTTCTGATATTAACGAATTGGAAATTTTTAAGCCAATATTTTACACTTGGAATCATTAATAGTTAACATTAACTATTGCAAAAGCTTTTTCAACAAAATATTCATAAATTCGTTCATTCAAAACAAAAAATTGTCATGGGAATCTGATCATTCGTTGAAAAAATACAAAGCCACAGACAGATCGACAAACATCCGTGTCAAACAATTGACAACTCTTTTTGCGATCCAGAGAGATAGAAAATGGATGACAGTAACGAGGCTAATTGTAAAACAATTTGACAGTGCACAGTTTTGATATCTGGGGCCTCTGACACTTCACTTGATGATGCAAAATATAGACACAATCCTGTGCTCGTTTTACAAAGTACTTCTGGCTCAGCCGCCGGGAGACTGATTGCGATTGTATATATGGCAACATACAATCAAGAAATGAACCTACATTAACAAATTCTACATCAGTGTACACAAATTCAAAAATGACTTTGTATAAAACGTAACTGGGAATTTATAACAATTTTTATAGTGATTTGATAGAAATTGCGAATGATTCTTTAATTTTGTAATTGATTTTCTATATCAATGAAATTTTGGTAATGGACCAGTCGAATTTTCAAAAGGAAACTATTCACAAGAGAAATATAAAAAAATTTTTTAAGAAACCTATTAGAGTAACACCAGACCACCTAATATATAAAAATTCCTCACAAAGAACGACTTAAAATTATTTCTAATTACAAAATTGATAACTAATTAATCAGTAGTGATAACAAACTTGTAATCAATTGAACAAAATGATTTCACAATTATCACAGGCCACTTTATAATTTCTATTCGTTGTATTGCTAATCATAGAAAGACAATCAAAAGCGAGCTCAGTGATGGACCTAAAAAAGAAGAGAATAATTATAATTCGTTCTCTTTAATTTATCATATCATAATAAATCAATAAAAATAAAAATTGCAAAGTCAAAAATCGTGAACACACAATAAACACATTGAACGTAAGAAGAGTTTTCAAAACTTCATAAAAGGGTGCAATACACTTTATACTCACTAATATTTACCTCGTCTCCAAAGTGCATCCATTTAACTGCAACAAACACCCACTCGGCGTATACTTAGGTGATTCACACCACGTTCAATGACCTCTGTAAAAGAATCCTGAGTCAATAAATGAATGATTAAAAAGAATATTAAAGTATAAAGACATTTGTATTTCGTACAGATCAATTATACTAATTGAAAGTGAATAGTCAATATCCCATTCTATTTCATAAAACATTTTGACATTTTAAATTGAAATATTTAATGTTACAGTTTATTATATCAACAATAATAAAAATTCTTCATTTAATCATTTACAATTATCAAATACATCAATATTATTAATTCTTTGATGAATTATTCATATTCTTCAACGATTAAAAAAGTTTATTAATCTCATAATCAGCGTCTCAATGAATATTATGTCGATGAACAATAGAACACAGAATGAAAGGATAAAAGTGACAGGTTATATATCTATATATCCATATATATAATGGAAAAAGAGGGAAGAAATGATAGTGTACAGTGTATACAACGTGGCTATGACTCTCGCAGAGTCTTATATACGAGAAAAGACGCGGGTGCGCCACCCTCACGGCCCCCAATGTAATTTTCTGAATGACTGCGTAATTAAAACTCTAATTTCCTGCACTTAATTGACCGACGGAGTCCCTTCGTCTCACTCTCTCTTTCTCTCTACCTTTCCCCCTCGCCCATGCACCCACTTTCGCCTTTCACTTTTCTCTTCGTCTTTGTACACCCTCTGCAAGCTCCTTTTATATAATTCTTTGCCTCATCCTTGAGATCGAAGACTACCTCAACCCCTTTATTGACATACCAAATTCTTTTTTTTTTCGTTTTTTACATATAACTATGAACAGATATTAATTTCATAGATTATCCCAGAGTTGACGTATTACTTTTCAGTAATTCTCTGTCTTTTATTTTTGATCCCAAAATTTTCGTTTATGTGAAATGAGAATTTTTTAATTTGATGATAAGAAGAGAAAATAAATAAATTTATTTGATCACAAAGATTTTGGAGACAAAGAGCTTTTTGGGGGATTATTTTTGTTTGAAAAATAAATAAGAAACGTGTGAGGGGTTGAAGTGAAAGAGGGGTTTTTTGGATAATTATAAGTGTCCGATAGGAGGGATGTTGGAACGAAGGCAATTATAATTGCCAGCTCCTTTTGCAATTACAAGTTTGGCGGAGACGTGTGAGGGGACGACGGTATGAAACAGAGGGTGGTTGCTATATTATACGTCGACTGCCGCCACTGTATATGGTAACGTTAATTGGGGTGACCTGCTCAGAAGCTAGTTACCACGTGGGACTACACACTGCTATTCTCAGCTTTCTGGCACGCAACACACGACGTAAGTTATCACAATGTGATATCACGAAGTAGAAACAATTTTAATGTTTATAAATTTGAGAATATAACACTATGAAATTTGTAAAATTTACATTACCTACTTTATATTCTGAGATCCATTTTATGATAATGATAATTTATTTGAAAATAATTCGAACAATAGATTAAATTGGCTGATTGATGAATTTTTCTTTTGTTCCTGAATTAAGTCTGCCCATTTTTAATTATAAAAAAAACTAACATTTGAGGTAATTTAACAATACTCAACGTCTGTAGATGCATCCATAATTGGACAATTTATTATAATCTCACGTAAGAACGCAATTGTTGGATTTTGACTACAGTAAAATAAACATTATTTTATATTTGAATTATTCTTTTATCAAAATGTTGAAGCGAATTATCATATCAATCTGATCAAAGTGTATTAATTCATATTCGACGAAGACTGAATTGACGAAGAAAAAACGTTGAATTTGAGTATTTATTTTTTTTTAATGGAACAATTGTGGAAAAGAATAATTTTCATATTTGACATTTAAGTTCGATAAAGATTCAGGGCACATAAATTGTGAAAAAAAGAAATCATAACTTCTAATTCATTAATGAAATTGAGAAGTTTCAAATTTCTTGAAGATTTAACACAATATTTTCTTTATCAAAATCTTTTAAGGAAGACTAATAAAATGAAAGAGTTAGGACAAACACAACTACCAAAAGAATTTTAACAATGAAATAATTATTGCTTTGAATGTAACTTTAGTTTCGATTATGGCAAAATTATTTTTCCAAATCTATGAATACACGAAATGAATTCTTACCAATCCTTCCTTCTTGAATTTTTACACTTCCTCATGGTAAAGAGTATGAAACAATTTCGTTCCTCGTCATTGGATTTTTTAGTTAATAATTAAATAATCGAATACTTTACTTTTCAGTTATCTCGAATGAATTGTAATAACAGTACCCACCATACGATGCTCAATACACCAATGAGCTTTTTTATGATCATTTCCTGATGAAATTCACTTCCTGGATTACGATCATTTGCAAATATTGACATTTTTAAATAAACAGGCGCCAAAATAACAAACTTCTGCTTTTAATTACATCGAATTCTCATCTATCCATGAAATCATTTTCTTATCTCACAGCTGCGTGTAAACAGGTGTACAGCGAACGACGCAATTTGTATTGTCCTGAAGTGGAAACGAAATGTATGAAAATTGTTCCTCAAATATCCGTATTACGTCAATCAAACATTAAACTGTTGTGCATATATAACAAATCTACCTCATTGCGGAAGAAGATGAAATACCTAAAAGGTCTTGAGCGGATATAAAAAGCCCGGTACAAACCCAAGAAATCATAATACAATTCTTGTAATTGAACACATCTGATCACACTTGTCAAAAAACTGAACATAAAAATGAAATCGGTAAGTACAATCAATTTCTCATCTCCAGTCTTGTTTTATCCAACAGTTAATCTTAATTAATATACTAAATTGTTCTTATAGTTTCTGATTATTGCATTGATGGCTGCTACATCAATAGCTGCGCCAGTAGAAGAACCATTTCCTGATCCCTACCCTGGTTACAACGGAGATCTTGAAGTACTGGTCAGAAATTTTGATCCATCTTATCTACCTGAATTAACACCTGAGCTAGAAAGAATCATCAACGAAGAAAAGTTGCCAGCAGTAGATCAACAAGGTTTTGTATATATTCCATTGCCAGAAGCTCCATTACTTATAAAGAAAAAGGTTATAAAAACCTTATCTAAATTTGATGATCTGAAACTGCCAAATGAAGAAAATGGTGATATTTATCTCTATCGTGTTTCTACATCCAACGATTCTAAATTCAAACGTTATCATTACTCTGATTTGGAACTTAATCTGTATATCAAGGCTTGATTCTGACCAATGTTAATAACAATCTTTTCTTCGTTATATCATCACTGCTCATAATTCAATTAGTTTCAAACATTTGAACCCACCATATGAAAAATTTTCTCAAACTGTATTTGTATGTTTTGTATGTAATTGTTGTTTTGTTTATATACAAATAAATTATCATTATCATAAAATGTAATTGAACTTTTTGAAACAAATATAAAACATATCTTCAACAGTATCTGCATCCACTATTTTTATAACCATCTCCAATACTCCATTTTCATTCGTACTGATGAATAAAAAGTGTCCCGATAAAAACATCTGAAAATCTAGAAAAAACACAAAAGAACATGTAGAATAAACCCAAAATGTTCAGTGGAATTTTAATAATCCCAAAAACCATATCAAGTCTAAAAATTTGTGAAACAATGAAATTTGTAGATAAATCGAATACTTTCATTTATAATTTTTGTTTATATACTACATTAACATCTGTAAAATTCGTAAGTAAACTAAAGTCTTACTAAACGTTGAAACTGCACTTCCCCAATTAAATACTTCTCTGTAAAACTCACCTAAAAAGCTCATTATAAAAAAATAAAAATGTTTAGAATAACACGCTTGACATGAATAAGAAACTAAGAAAGCGAAAAAAACATTATGGGTCAAGAGGAGGAAATTGAAAGACTTATACAATAACATTAGAATATAAAAAGCAGAGTATAGGAGTAGCCAAAGAGCAAATGGATATTACTTAGACTTCAGAGAGCTTCAGTTTTCCATCCATTCACTAGCAAAACTCACTTCGTAAGTCATTCCCTCATGTACGTAAATCCTTCACAGTCAAAGAGCTTTTTCCCTTATCGTAACTGTCGCCTACACTTTCACACACACACATGCACACAATATATAACACAACAATTCTCTATACATGTACATGAAGTACAAAGGATGATTGATGTTATCATATAAGGGTTCACTGCATAAATCAAAATGCAATTAATCTGTTTGTACGTGTTCGTTTATTTAATGAAGTCAATGTGTGTGAAAATAGATGATCAATTGCTGGTATTTAATTGTGAGCTTTTGGCATCAGCTCACGTGCCCCGAACGATAGCTGAACAGTAGTTAATGGAGAGGGAAGGCGAATGTAACTTATTACAGAGACGGTTGGTATTGTCTACACTGGTCGATCACGCAATCGATGCATACAGTCAGAAATTAAATGTTTATGTTTATTGCTCGTTCTATTTAAAATATTCTCTAATAAATTTTGCCTTTTATTAAGCTTTGCATGAGTGAAGTATGACAAATATTGATTTCTACTCTTGAAAATTTTTAGATCTATAAAAAAGATTTGGTTGATCAAATGACATTTCATCACATTCATTGAGTAAAAATATTAAAAAATGTAATCGATGATCTTTGCATAGAAAAAACTGAACTGCTGATGTTGCATTCTTCAAACAAATGGGAAAAGTGTAAGTGTGGCAAATATACCTCTCTACATCTTCCAACACCAATCTCTGCCATAATGCCAACATCATTCCATAGCACATTCGCGTCGACGCCGATGAAAACGGTGGCTTCGTGGCACGGAGAAGTTAATTATATGCGATACCAATCTCTTGGGGGTTTGTTGGTCGGCGTTGGGTTCGTAGGACTGAGAAGCCTGACAGCCAATTACCATTCTGTGCTACCCTTGCTTGTGAGGCGTCATCTTCAGTGAGTTTGCATATATGTTTCAACATGCATACACAATCATCACACATAGATATTTGGAAGTGCTAACCAAGTTAATAAACAGTTGCTTTTGTATTATTTTACTTCATTCATTTTTTTGATATAAGAAATTGAAAGTTTAAGAACGGATGTGACTGACGTTACAGCTTTTTTTCTGCTAACCCTTTCAAGTCACTCTGTGGGACAAATCATTCTTGAATTACTGACTCTGAGTAGGTTTTTATAATCTGTGAAGTTCTACTCATGAAGTGGAAGTCAGTCTTTGAGAAGACAACAAGACATTGTCATTGTGGATGACTGAGTTAGAATGGAGAATTTTATTACACCAAAATTAGTAGGGAATTGTTATTTCTAAGTTAAAGTTTTGTATATAGCAATAAATACGAAATGAATCTCAGATCTATGACCAAAGATTCATTGACTGTATTGTAAGATGACTGATAAATGATATGAATATTTATAAATATGGTGAAACCAGTCAGTTGACTGGTCAAGAAAAAGATAGCTCAACAACTAAACTACTCATGCATTTAACAGAGTTTTCATGGTTGAGAAATTCAAATAAACTTGAAGTATATCCGGAGTACATTGTAATTCATGATGAATACTGCAACATTTATTACACTGTAATTTCGATGTTCAAATAATATTGTGACTGTACAATTTATTAAAATGAACAGGTGAATTGGATCACCATCAGTTGAATCACTCATGGAGCAAATCGTTGCTCAGTTAAATGTTGGAATTAAAACCATCAATGCATTCCATTTTCAATGTTTGTAATTAACAAACAATAATTACCATCACTGATTTGTTTCTAAAATTTTCTCAACAAAAAAGATGACTATCACCCTACAAAGATTGTTATCAGAATGTAAAAAAAATACCAGATTCATCCAGTTTACCCAATCTCACTTCATTCCCCCTTCTTCAAAAGCAAAAAAATAGCCATCAGCAAAATAAATCCTTAAAAATGAACGTAAGCTGATAGATAACAATCATTGATGATATCGCACTAGGATCAAATAACCCACCACAATAATCTATATATACGTCTATACATCTATAACAAATCACATGAAAATCCCATGACTGGATCCTGAGTACACGTGCGCTCGACAGCCGCCCCTAGATCGCATTGCGTCGCCATTGCATGGTAATGGTGATTCTAGAGGTGTTTGGTTAACGCATATGCACACGGATGGAAGCCAATTCATTATGGGATTATGTTGGACAACAATGGGGATTATTGTGACGGGTGTGAGAGAGACACGAGGAGTGAAAGTTGCGCTACATGTGTAATAGTAGTTGGAGATCATTTCAGATGATATTCATTGCTGTGAATGTTGATGCTTCTTTTTCTAGGTGTAAATGCCAACAATAAATATCCACATGATATTATTCCATTGTAAGTTTATTCAGTTCTTCCATAATTCTTGTTCATAGAAAATTTATTAATGTTTTTTACAGGCATTGGGGTAAAAATTTATACAATATTTTAAATCATTCATCAAATCTACTTCCACGGTATAAAGATGATGGTGGAATGAATTACTTTTAGTCAGAGAATTTTAAACGACTATTTTACTGTACAATTACTCTTTTACCCTGTGAATTACTGAAGGAACACAAAATAATTAGGACAAAAAATTTGTTGAATGTCGTTGGAATTACATAAAAAGCTCATTAAAGAATATTAACATTCACCGAAAGTTCAGAATCTTTTGCAGATATGAAAAAATAAAAACATCAAAGAAGATCCAATAAATTTTAAATACATCAATCCAATTGTCAATTCCATCAAGGGAAAAAAATTTAATTACAACAATATCAAGTCGTTCATATTGTGATATTGGTAAGACTATATCAAAACTTCTAACATGACTTTGAACTAAAATCAATCCAATTGAACAATTGTCACATCCTGATTAGCAATACCTTCAACAAAATTAACATTCCCTAATACAACTAAAAAACCCTTAAAAATAAACAAAAGAAAACATGAAAATCCAACTAACCCTACAGATATAAAGCCACAGACAAAGGGACCAGACATCCAAACACACACATCAAACATATAACATCCCTCCTTTTATGTCTGGGGTTGATGAGAATAACTAATTACAAACGTAATAAAGGTTTCATTGACCTTCCGGAAATTGCAGACAATGTTTTTTCCCAAATTATTGACCACACTTTACAATTCATGTTCAAAATCTCTGTATGAATATAAATAAATAAAAGAAAATTCTTTGTATTCTAACCTTTATATACAACAAATAAATGAGATAGATGAAGAATTTCAGTGTGATATCGCACGGACCTTATTCTCAACTCAAATCCGGTTGGCAAACGCACACACAGTCGCAAGAGGGTTGCAAGTAATACACACTCATAGTGATATATCTATATATAGAATAGAACTGGAGAAGGGATGAAAGGAGGTGGAAATAGGGGTGGTGGTATAGTTATACCAGGGTTGGCTTGTTCGCTGCTTGGCCTGAGTTAATTATAACTGATGGTTATCAACCGGTTAACTCCGACACGCCATTACGTGCCTCGCCTGGCATTTGCCCTCTCTCTTCCACCCTCTTCTCCTGCCACTCTGACTTCCACACTTTTTTTCTTACCAACCCCCTTTTAACATTATCCTTTTCCTTCTCTTCAACTCCGTTTTTTGAGCGCGCTCCAACCATCTTTCCCAAACCTCCAAAGAAGTTGAATACACAGAGAGTTGAATGGTAAATTTAGTGATCTCTATTTCACAAAAGAAATAAATGTATATACATAATGTCAAAGCGAACCTTAACTTAAAGTAGCTTGGAATTTATTTATACTTTTGTATTTCATATATGATATGACATATGGAAGAACAGAATTTGCGCATGTGTGGATATGAATGTGATATGAATGTGAGGGGACGAAAGAAAAATAATGGCTGTGGAACAAAAAAAGATGGAACGTAAGAGGGAAGATAAAAGAAACCAACCACATACATAATAATCTTAACCAATAATCTAAATGTCGTGTAATGTAATGTATATTCCTTGGGATTCTTTTTTATGTGCGAGTATAGTTGTGTGATGGCTGAAGATGAACAGCAGCAAGCAGCAAAATGTTTGCGCTGTTCTACCAATGATTTAGTCTTGCTTTGTTAGGTTGGGAGTCATTTATGAGTTGTTGATGATGTACATCAAATTGATTGGAGTATTTCATTGGGAATTGTTAATTTAGAATTTGAAATAGTTTTTATTTAATATGAATTTTAAGTATGTGATTTCCTGCAAGTTGGAGATAGTAATGAAGTAGAAAGTACTGAATTAATATTTCTGGTATTAATTATGCAATGATTATTTTTCTTTTAATAGAATTTTGCGTTCGTTTTATCGTGTAAGAATACTTGCAAAGTAGTCCACCATCAAATCTTTATTTATTTGAAACATTTAAATACATTATTGCAAAATTGGATACAAACCAACAATAAAAACCCTTCGAACGCCATTCAAGTACTTCGCTATTGAACTGTCCGGATATTTGTCACACTTCCAACACATGAATTCTCTATGCATCACTCATATGACCTAGACCAATAATCATTAATGATTCATTGTACCTAATCGAGTGTCGCCATGGATTGTTCAATGTTCAATAAATCATCCCCAATCAAAATATTCAATTTCAAATAACACGAAAATATAATTTTTGCATCAAATTAAATTTCTTAAACAAAAGAGTACTGAAGGAAGATAACATGAATTATTATTGTTGATTAAATATATTTATAACGTTTAACTAATTTCTATTGCATATATAAAACTAAAAAAATTTATTTATAGTTCAGTGATGATTCCTAAGGTTAACTAAAGAGCAATATCTTTCGAAAAAACTATTTACTTATTTTCATCTCAGTTTCAAGTAGAGAAAATTTCTCAGAAATGGCAAATGGATGAAGCATTTTTATACACAATATGTTATTGTAGTTATATACATTGTATAAATGCATGTATAAAAAAATATATATATGTATATAAGCACTAGATTTGCGCCATTGGAAAACCCCAAACGAGGGTGGCTCTTACCTAAATAACCACTCAGTCACTTGGCTCGTGCAGCACCATTCCATTCTCCCCTCTCAACTATATTATACATATATACAAACTTGAATGTTTCTGTTACGTGAAAAGCACCTTTTGAATTCATGAACACAATGAAATGCCCAATAATGTGATGCACTTTAATTTATCAGATAAATTTCTTTTCATCATGTTGCGTTCATACTATTATACAATTTAATTAAACGGTGAAAGTTCTTTCTTTCGTATTCAATTCTTAATTCAAGATTGGTTGGAAAATTCTCAACACTTACAGTTTCACCTGCGAATTTCTTAATTTAACAAAAGAGTAATTACAATCTGAAGTTTTATAAATGACTGTTTTTGTGTACATTGGATTTTTATTCTTGAACTGGATCTTTGGTATTCTATTAATATATTTCAAAGTTGTGATGAATATTAATTATATTATGAATATATTCGCTCAATATTTCAGACATTCATGAGCAGATTGTTCAACAAAATGATGTGATGGGTCAGAAGTTCAATATTTTACATACACACTCAGAGAATAATTCATAATTTACTCAGCAGTGAGATATCATGATACAACTCAGTCTGAAATAATATAAATCAAATGGAAGTGACTGGGCATGTTCATATATTTCGCACAGCTCTGCAAATTGAAAAAGAAAGTAAAATAATATCATTTCATTTTTTCTTACCAATTCAATGCGTCATTGTCCCTTGAACATTAATTTACAATTATTTTCACGAATCTTAATTTTGGATTCATCATCGTTGACCACATCTCCAACAACTCTCCAATCTCCATTGCTGCAGAAACACAATAATATAAAAAATATATGGACGAAGATAAAATGATGAGTTAAAATTTATAAACAAAAGAATTACAAATGAGCTTTTTTGCATTTTCTCACCTCTCTGTAATATCATCACATGATCACGTCCATTTATTCATAACAAATATAATCAATGTGAATAGAAAACTCAACTTCTATCAATCAAACTGATGAATAATTTATCCTGGCACATATTTGATTCTTCGTAAAAATATTGTGAACATAAACTCATAACTGAACTCATTCAAATGAAACTTTTGCTGATGCCTTCGTCACAATTCTATCAGTAAAGTTTAAAAAAAAACGTCGGTAAAGAACTGTTTATCATGTCAATATCCCCAAAACTTCAACAGAAAACAAAACAAAACATAAATTATTTAGAAAATTGAATAAAATTGATGAAAAGATGGAAAATAAATGTGCTAAATGTACTGTAACATTTTTATACAATCCATCCTGAATCTTATTCTTCTTCCATACAATACACATCCGTATTACCAAATGGTGAAATATAAAAAAATTCTTTTCATTGTGACTTAGTCAGACGCTTTTCCATCAATAAAACCAAGTCATTTAGCAGCGTATGAGCGTCTTACCCTTCAACAGTAGACCATTTTCAAGATAAAGAAAGCCACAATGGGCCAATGGAAAATGTGGTGAAGGAGTGAAAATCAGTGAGTTGGTATTCGGCAAGTGTCGTTCGCTTTCTCTCACCCAATTTAGTTACCAGCCATAGTCTCAATCATTCCTGGCGATAACAATGTTCATGGGGTTTATAAATCCGCGCATTGTTACTGACTTGAAAGCAAACCAGTCCCCTTCTCTTTCTCATGATATAGGCGTAGCCCATCAAGGTAAAGAATGCTACGTAGATGTAAAGTATTTCGTTATATCTTGGATGATTGAATCGACGCATCCAACTAAAAAATGAGCTCAGAAGCTCCGCATGAAAGCACTGGAAATGCTCTTCACTAATTGTGTATTCACTTGAAAATGTCGACTGTAAAGAATGAGATTTGAATAAAGAGATTTATATAAAGGTAATTGGCTTTTCACGTGGTGAAATTATAAATATTTAAGTTAATTAGTTATCCATTAATTGGTTTTATTTATTATTTCACTCGCTGAGGAATAATTTAGAAGAGAATCAATTTATTTACCAAGAATTTTACGTTGATCATTTAGGCATTTAATCATTTTTTAAAAATATTAATTCTTCACTATTTATTATTGTAATTCGATTATCATTTTCATTTCTAGTTCTCTCATTTTCTTTCATTACTATTTATTGATAATTAATATTTAAATTAATAATATCGATAAAAACTTATAATTATTGATAAATTTGGTTAATTATTCTGCTTTGAATTTTTTTATTTAACTTTAGATCATTTATTTTTCATTTGGATTATTGTGATGCCACTGAAAGGAGAAAATTTTTGATTTTGTCTTTTGTTCCAGGAAATCAAAGTAATAAATCTGCGAAAAGTATTTACTGTATACAGATCATTGGTGAATTCAATAAATCCAGACAAAGGCGAGGGAGATGCAATATCTTCACCGCTTGAGTGACGATAAAGTTGTTGACTCATGAGAAGAGCAACGGGTTGACTTAAGTGTCTTTCGATAGTTGAGATTGATCGATTTACAAAAGACGATGTGAGCTGGTAATCATTACGATCTCCTAGTTCGTTTCAACTAGAAGTATTGACAGTTATTAACTTGATAACAACAAAAACAATTAAGCAGTCTAATGATACAAACGTCAGAAGGATTAAATTCTTTACTTTGTTGATAAATTGATTTTCATCAGGGATTTTCTTTGATTAAACTTGCAGAATTAAAATGTAAAATGAACTGAATGTAACATGAAAAATAAGTTGTTAATGGTGGTCATACTCTCTGAGAGCATTTATTTACATCTCTTTATATTCCTCATTGCAAAACCCGTTTAAAACAATAATGAAAAAGGTGTATTATGAATTATAGAAAATATTCAACATCCAAAACCTGATTGATCAACTCTAAAATTAAACAAAAGTGCTGCACTAAGACATCACTCAACTATTTCACATTGACAGAAAATTTTCTAATTTACCTAAATAAAAACCTTCCCCAATTCCTTCCCTAATTCATATCAGTTGCTAAAGTGATTGAAAATATATCAGCCATAGAAAAAATATCATAACATTTCATCAAGAGGACATTCATAATCCTCTCAAATAAATTCGCATTGCTGAACCCTATGAACAAATCCCCATTTTTCTATCACTAAAAAAAAACAAAATCGTATTTATACATCAATCGAAAAAAAAAGAACTACACAAGCAGAAGCAGAGACACTCCAAACACCAATCGATGTCGTTTGCCACTTCCAGACCAGAGAATTTTTTCTCCTTTTTTCCCAACCATTCCTCAACAACCTACCTCACTTTGTAAACCATATTGCTTACACATTACCACCTAACCTACCTCAAACACAACAAATAACTCCTTACGATAATAACGTGTAAAGAATTTATCTACAAACCCACACAATGCAATTACCTATGAGATTTTAATAACCATAAAAAAAAAATCCATTCTCATATAAAATTAATATCACAAACAATGACATCATCATTTACTTTCAATCTGTGAGAAAAATATTGTCATACATTAATAAAGCGTAACAATTTTTCTCACGATTATTTTCCCCTCTCACAACGCTGCACATTTTAAATCTCTTCCCTGTTTACACACACACACACACACTCACGCAGTGAGTATCGATATACGCGCATTATCTATTATTTATTATAGTTGCAAACAGTTCAAAAACTTGTGGGTTGACAATAATCAAAAGCGAAAGGATACAGGCGTGAAATCCTAATAAATGAGCATCGGTTTTCATATGCCCTATTTTATTATATACATCACACATTTGTATCTATGTAGGGAGAGTGAGAAGGAGGGATAAAAAAAAAATTTCGATATGTTGGGGTGTTGCGGTATAAAAGACAACCAGTGATGCACAATGCGATAATCCTCCCCTCTGTCCCTTCGCCATTTTACCCAAATATATAATATACAATCGGTCTTATCTGCCGAATGCATCTGAATGCATTTAACGAAAAACGCATTTGGACCAAGGGAGTGTATACGTTGAGATAGCGGACACGTGTCATGACCATCGACACTCGCAACTTTTACCACCATCAGCATCGCTTCTCACTTCATTGAATTGTGCCTATTTTTTTATTTCCCACCTACTATTTCTGTCGACCCTTTTTATTTTATTTTCTTCATCAATCTGGTTATGTCAGTGACAAAATCAGAGCGAAGTGGAATTTAATGTTGAATGCATATGAGAAATTGTAAATGTGAATTTATAATCAGGAATATTTTATTGTCACAGTTTATCAATTGGAAATAAACAAATGGAGGACATGAAGAATTTGGGGGATCATAAAAAAATTATTGAAGTGATCTGATTGATATAAATAGTGAATTTAGAATTTTCGTTGGATCTCATGACAATTTTTTTCTATTTAAATTATAGAATAATTATGGAATTTATGATAGAAACTCCATCAAACTGATTTTGTTAAAAATTCACAAAATTAATATCAATATGTCACAATGAAGATTTAAGAAAAATAATCTAATCATTCTATTCGTTAATATTATAATTTTCAAATACCAAATTATCATTTATATTTATCTTATTATAAATCTTAAAGAAAAATTTAAAAACTGAATATTTAATTGAGTGAAACAGGTCTACAGAAAAAAAAAATTATGATTTAATAAATACATCAATTTGATTAGTTTGTACTTGAACAAAACTAACAGCAATCTTCCTGGAAAAAAATCGATGGTGCGTTTCGCCATACCCAACGTCAGACATTTCTCCTCGTTGACGCGTCCGTTTCCGGAGTCGAGTTCAACCAATCAATCAATACATAATGTATCTGTATATGTAGAAATAAATAGGACCAAAAAAAAAATAACAGAAGAATTTACAAAAGACAGAGAAAATAATGCAGAAAAAGTAGAGAGTAAAGAATAAAAAAACGGAAGGGCGAGTTTCCCTGATATATAACAACACATATATACACATTTATATATACGTAACAAATTATTGGTGCATTGATAGAGACACTCATGAATAAAAAACTACGAGAATCAAATAATTTCCGGGACTAAAAGACAGGAGTGGAAAGGGAAGGTATCACTATCCGTCTGCCTCGTGCGTTCTCTCGACATATCTCCGACGCGCGTAAACGCACAAGCGGTCGCGTGCGTCAGCTACGCACGTGAATGGTAATTGGCGTGTCTCGTGAATGCGCCCGTTCTACCGGATATGATTCGCATTAAGCACACCCGTCCGTCAACTCTCGGAGGGACCTTTATCCTGCCTGTGACTCCCGCATCCCCCCCTTCTATAGTTTCATACAGAGAAAAACGTTGTTCATTCATAAAAAAATTAAGTGTTTCTTTCTTATTTTTATTCTATTATAGAATAATTATAGTATTACAAAAATTACAATTATTAAATTTAGTTGGTACTTAAAGTGAATTTGAAAAATTGTAAAGTGTAAATATAAATTGTTTAATATAATTATTAAAATAAATCGTTTGAAAATAAGGACAGTTTTACATTCATAATTAATTATTTATAATAAAGTTATAAAGTTTATAAATTAATTATGGCAGTTGGTATAATCCAATATGTACACAATAAATAGATGAATATAATTCAGCACCATAATTTAAATTTAGTTGATTAATTTTATTGATTAAAAATTGAATGTGTATCTATTTCATAGTGCAACAATGAAGATCTGCTGATTCTCAGTATCGTAGTTGGCTTTGCTATAGACAATAACTTTTAGGTAGAAAAGGGAATACTCAAAGCGATCCTGACCCTGGCCACAAACTTGACCTAGTTCGAATCAAAACTAGAACCTATACGTTTTCCCTTGATCCTTTTCGTACTACGGGGTCGTTAGAATGTAATGGTTGAGGGAATTTTGAATGGGGATCTCAAATTGGTGCTGTTGGGATGTTGATAATAATTGAGTGAAATGAAAATAATAGAACAAGGATCATTTGGAAGTTTATCAACTACACAGAGAAAATGTTGTGGATAATTTTAAATACGAAAATTAATTTTAATTATTTACTGCTCTAACAGTCAATTATATCGTTTTTTCCATTTTGCAAAAAAGTTTATTCGTTAATTATTGATATCCTATTTTATATTCGTCATGAAAAGAAATTATTCATAGCAGAGAATTGATTCTACTAATTGGTCTAACGTTCTCTTGTAGGAAAATAATTTCCATTGTGTTGTATAGTGAAATTAATGCAGTGGAATTAATTCGATGATTGTAATGACATGTGCGCAAACAGCTAACACAGCTAAAGTTTATTAATGATTAGACAGCAGTATAATGAGAAGACACATGAGGAACAACTGAATCGGCGAAATTACCATGCGAAACGAAGCTCGTACGTAGCTGAAATGTCACAACATTAGTCGCACACCAAAATGTCATTCAGCGTAGACCATCGCAAGTTGATGTCATTCACAAAGAAGTAGAAATTTGTATTTTTATTAAACAATTTTTTTTTTATGTAACAAAAGTTTATCAATATTAGAAAATGAATGAAACATGATCACACATTAATTAATTTTAATTTCTATCTCTCAACAAGATCCTAAACTCAATATTTCTATTGCATTCATTTCAAATGTCATTGATTAGCATAAACTGTTGTTATATTTTACAATTTCTTTTTCCTTATACCTTGTTTTTTTTTTTTCAAATACATTTTTCTTCATTATAAATTAATGAATGAACATCTAAATACTCCAATAAATCTTGTCTTTCTCATTTACTATTTTTCATTTCCTCTCTCACTGAACGTAATTTCAACCGCAATTACAATTCATCACACCCACTCAATTTCCATTCTCTGTACTAGGATATTTCATTTCTCACTCGAGTCTAGTGAAACAGTTCGATTTATTCCAACGACCACACACAGACGTACAATAGTGATTGAAGACCACTTAATAATTTCGAATATCAATTGAATTTTCTTGATACAATACAATTGTAGTATGTCCATCTCCATTAATAATAAAGTTCTGGATTGAAATCAGCCAGGAGTGTTCATTCAACTGAACAGACTGCCATTCTAAACATTCAAAGGTTGATAAAAAAGTCAGTGCAAACCTTTCAACATATAAATTTGCATATTGTCAATAAATTCTCGACAAATACAAAATGAAATCAGAATATTTTCAATGATAATCAAATTGTTTATCTTCTTTTTCCAATTCCTCATTCATCTTCCCTTTCTCTTCTTCCTCAATCGAACATAACCAATAAATGAACTTTGTAACGACAAATCCTCTAGATTCATTGGTTCCAATGAATACCAATAAAATATCATTGTCCTACGTTAAAAAAACATTGAAAATACAAACAAATAATTAAAAAAATATTTCACAAAGTTCTGAACATGAATTTATGTAACAAATATATAAATTCAATCAAAGAAACAAATTATTATGCACTTGTGGCTACAAACATAAACTGCCACTTATACAAACGCTGCAGACTGTCTCACTGATGACTGACTCGTATGCAATTATAGACCTCTAATTATACCTCTTCCTTTATCCAATCTCTCTCTGTTCCTCCTTGCCCGCTGCTCCATCACTCATTGGAGTTGAATTGTGTTCGAGAATTATACATCCCTACCTCTCTCTCTCCACCCTGCTTACCATCGCTTCATTCGCTGCTAAACTCCGTATCGAGCCTCGGTTAATTAATTCCTACCTCATTAACAGCACAACCTACACCGCACATTCAAGACCACGCAGGTTGAAGAGCGATACTAATATACCTGCGTGTATATATCATATATGTGTACTCTCACAAATGTATATCAATAATTTATACGTTCCAATATTTCCCTATGGTCATGGGATTGAAAAGCTTCGTTACAATAAAAATTCATAAGCTGCAACAATTAATTATTACTTCTATTTCCCAGCTTTTGTTGAGGGTAATCGGGAATTACAAATTGTGAACCTCTCAAGCCAATTCCAAATAAATGAAGAAAAACAAAATAAAATTTGACTCCTACAGATTTGTTCCAATTGATGATAACAAAATAACAATTTTACATCAAGAATTTTACATTGTTCAATCATATAAAACAAAAGAACAATTACAATATGTGAATGTCTTGTTCCTCTTGAAAACTTTATTATAATTACATTTTTCTAATGAACTTTGCTACAATGCTTTCAATTTCAAAAGACCTGGATCCCAACATAATTAAATTAATATAAATATCCGCTTTGATTACTTCTCTTTCACAACAAATATCATCACAGGAAAAAATATTGCTGTAATACTTTTTCAATAAATAATAGAATTAAAGATAAATTAAATATTGTACAGATTTGATAATGAACGATAAAACAATTATTACCTAGAATTATAAAATAAAAAGTAAAGAATAAAAAATAGGAATATAATAATAAAATTGACGAGCGGATGTATATCAGTCTCGTATCATTCATCTGTGTATCAGTTGAATGCACAAACAACTACAAATGCTGGAATAATCGACTGAACATTACGCTCGTTCGATAGTCGTTTGCAGTGAAATTCCATCCGGAATCACAAGGAATTGAGTTAACCAACGCGCACGTGGCGAAATATATGGATACTCCCTCCTTTCTCCATACACCACCATGATATTGGATGCATCCACTTCCCTTTGTTATACACTCGCTACCCTTAAACGAATTATTTTTATGATATGGGAGATAAATGATGCGTCGGCAAGCTGAATTTTGCATGGCTCACCGGACGTCGAGTTACTGCTATGTGAGAACTCGATCTGCCTTGACTCTCTCGCTTCCATCCTCACCCTCACACCATCTCCAACACACATCAGCCGTATCAGAAATTGCGAATGATAGCTCCACATTATTGCAAAATTTGTGTCTGGTTTATTTCATCAAATTATTATATCCTTTACAGTCGCAATTTTCCATCTTCCAAATGGAAACTTTCAAATGTGTTGATATGAAACCTAAAAAATAAATGAAACGGAAAGAATAATAAAAGAAGAGATGTTAGAAACAATATATGCATTATACAGTGAATATAAAAAAGAAGTATATAAAGAAAATGAAGGGGAAAAAAAAGAACGAATGAGAAAATATAGAAAAAGGTTGGAGAGAATAGTTTCTCGTTAGATTAATTAGACGCAATTAAATGGGATTTTCTTTGTTCTTATGCGACTGGAATTGGAGTGCACCGTTTTCCTTCTTCTTCTTCTTCTTCATTCTGACCTGTTTCTCTCTCACCACGAACGACAGCATGACTCCAACAATTCTGTGGACTTCCTTCTCCTATATATCTCTTACCATTGTCCACATTCTCCGCTCTTTGCTTAAGAGGGTTTGCTTGTTTCCCTTGAGATGCGCATGCGTCATCCGATTAAAATTACTAATTAGTTAATTAACTTAAGAGCGAGAACTCGCCTTTCATTGGCTCAAGTTAGTTGACTGCCTGATTATGACGTATCGTTTTATATATATGTACTTTAAAAGATGAGAGTGGAAATTAATATAATATATAATTATAATTGAAAGAGAATAATTGAAAATATGCATTTGACATTTGGGACAGTATTTGTGAATGATTTCCCTTATTTACAATAAATAATTGGACGGATTCTAGGGGAAAAATATAGTTGTGTTTCAATACTGCCGCCAATTTTCAAACTTTTGAAGTTAAGTCAGTTTGAGATTTTTCTATTTGATGTGAAAGCACAGTGGAAGGTTTGAATTCATTCAAATTTGAAGGAGATTGAAATCCATCGCAGATTATTATAAAAAAGAATCAACTATGAATGCAAATATCAATTTGTTAAGATGCAATGGATCATATTCTAGTAGAGTAAATTCTGTTTATTGTTTTCTTTTCCATATTTTTTGTCTTGGACAAGTACATGGAAGAAAGCAGCATTCGAGTTTCTATCTTGTCCTGCCATTCGATTCTATTCATACTCTTCAATAATCCTTATGCATTTCAATCTATTATAATCTATTTAATTATATAAGCGTTTTATTGACTGCATTTTCTTATATTGTCTACATAGACCTGCCCGCCAGGATAAACATCAATCAATAGATCTATCACTCTTTTCTAGTCTTCATTCCATGTACTAACGACAGCTCATTTTGATAAATTGTTCCAAAGATCCAAATGAAATGAATAAGGAAAATTTTTACCTACATTCAGATCAAGAGATGTTGAGAATTATGAACTCAAAGAGATCCCAACACAGATTGATGTTCTGAAAAATCATCAACAGCCATAAAATCACAACTGATACATCAAATCATTCATAGAAAGACCAAGACAAGCCCACCTGGATCTAATAGACTTGGACTATTGAACCTTACGTCATGTTGAACCCATAATATTTCCTGAAAAAAAGAATAGTCAACATATTTTTCTATCTCCGAACAAGTACAAATATTATCTTGTAATACAAAAGCAACAAGATTGAAACAAACCAAAAAATGATGAACAATAAACTCTTGTACAAAATAACAAAACCTCTCTTTTGATCAGGAATTTCCATTACATACAACAGAACCACGTTCATCATCTCCAAGTTAATGCTGGTCTCAATACAACGATATTGCCAAACAAAAAATGTGACACTCCAACCCATACCATAATCAGTTGCTAGAACAAACAATTCTGAATGTCACATTGGATATTATATGATGGATAAGATGAAATTTGTTCTCATCTAACTCTTCAAATAATTTCTCCTTCCAACCTGTAGTCATAATACCCCAATCACTTCTATCATAAATAACCTTCAATGTATCCTCATTGATTCATCACTGCCCTAACTGGACATTTGAAACGATGAAAAATATACTCCCATTTATATTTCATCACTATTCAATTTTTCAATTTACCATACTCCTCACCACATATTCATTTAATGTGTTCGATATCTATTCTGTGACATAAAAAGAAAAACCAGAATTGCAGCCGACACAGCATTGTCGGATCGTTTTATCAGATAGAACCACCGGTAAAATACTATCGATCTCACCAACCATACAACTATCGATGACAATAGAAAATTAATGTATTATCTTGAGAAAGGACGTTGCAACGAGTATGGCTGACGGGCAGCCGGACGCTCTAAATGTGGTGGTAACGATAGGTGTAGAACTGTAGAGAATGGAAAACGTCGGCGGGGCACGTCAGGAGTCCAGAAGTGCTTTTCCGTGTTCCTTAACTTGCCAGTCGCACGACTCTTTTGCCCCCTTTTTTTTGTCACTACACTTACACTTACTCACTCGTGCACTCTACGTTGATACGCTCTCGTATAAATAACTCGGTACCTCAAATGGACATGTTTTTATATAAGTTACTAGTTAGTGTCACAATATGTAGGCATTAGCCTGTACCACATCTGCTGTTTTATATTTATTCATGAATGTGCACATAATTTCATGAGCAGACATGATGATGATAGTACTTGGGGTCAAGCATCATTGCAAAAGAACAATATTGAAAAAAGAAAAATTTATAAGATTTAAATTAACAAGATATTGGTGTCTATGCGGGCAGGACTATTTTTCTTGTGTTGATATTAATTAATTGAGTGGCTAATGCTGGTTGACAATTCATTAGGTACCACAATTAATTTATCCAGCTGGACCCCTATCAATATTGTGTATGCTCTAACGCATATTTGACAACACAGTGCGGGTCAGACGGGCAAGATAATATGCACCGATTAATTTGTTTTTTATTTCAGTTATGTGAGATGTTTACAATCATCAATTCAATTCTGTTGATTGATGTAATTGAGGACTTCATATTGAAAGTATGAGGACTTTTTTATGTATTTTTACTTGGGATTATGATTCTACTTATTGATAATTCACAGAAAATGTTGAATGAGAAAATGAGAAATGAATAAATACCATTTCCTGACAGGACTGTTCTTCAAGTTCAATTCGATAGAGTTTTGTGTCTCTAATCATAAAATAATCTTGGAATTAATGAATATAATTTATTCAAACATTTTGACTTAATTCTAGGTGGATCCTAAGTCGATGAAATTACCAAGTATGGAATAAAAAACAATGAACAATTATAGTCTTCATGTAAATAAGAGCGTTTGATCTTCAAGTTCACGGATCATCAGGTGATTACAATTATTCATTTTTATCAAATTATTGTAAATCACGATTATTATGACCAGATAGAAACTCAATGAGATAATAATATTAATCAGATTGTTTTGAAATTATATTTGAATCAATGATATCTAATAGATACAAGATTAGTTAAAAATAAGATGATTTCTAGAAATCAATTTCGAAGTTTCATAAGGTTAATTGAAGCCATACACAATTACTTAACACTTGATCTACTTGTTCGTGGCCCACCCGATGAGTTCTGTAATACTCATGATGGCTTCCCACAACAAAGTTCAGCTAATTTGGCCCACCTAAGGACAAATCCTATCACAGACATTCTATCTCCTCAATTTACTCTGCTACAAAATTGTAATAAAATGATTTTTGATCAAATGATCATGTCAAATATGGGATTAGAAGTAATTCATGGAATAAAATACATTACAAGAGGGCAAGGAAATTGGGAAAAGAGTTTCCCAGTAAGTCCACTAAAACAAACTTCTTAAAAACTGAATCTTCCCAATTTAACTTTCATCTTTCTAGGATTCCATCTTTAATTATTCAATATCTATCACCAATTCATTGTCAGATTGCGCCACAACTACAATCGAATATATTGGAATTGAAATTTGATATAGAACATTAATTAGAGGCAACCACACACAAATATTCCATTCAACATATAACTAGATTAGCCGAACAGTACAGAGAATAATACGATTGTTACCCAACCGGTGAGTCTATACATGAAAGCAACAGCTTTTGTTGTTTTGACAATAATTCCACTAACACAATATTCATAATATGTTTTCACACTAATTACAAACAATAGTTAGTGCTACCACTTTGAATACAACTCACATGCCAATTAGTCCGAGCAAATTGAAATGCAGCATGAAAGAAGTAGCTGAAGAGTAGGCAATGGGGCTCAATGCTAAGAATGAAATGCAGGGAAAATGAGGAGTAGATGAGTGGCGTGTGGCAATTAATAGGGAAATTTTAGGTAAAGGGTAGAACTTGAACGGGTCTTGATATCAACGTGATTATTCATATCTCACTCTGTGTCTATATGTCGTTGCGAACTAATTAGCGATCATACCAACATCTACTACATGAATAGACACACACATACAGAATTATTGATGATGGGAATGGTGTGAGAGGAATTGACAGGGAGGGATGTAAAGATGGGACAAGGGGGTTGGCTTGTAGCCTCTGGTAATGATTATAGAATCGATACAGACACCGATTAATGCTTTGACGGAATGTATATACATACATAATGTGTGTTAGTAAACAACAGTGCCCTATTGCAAATCACAATTAATCGATAATTCAATGTGAACCTTTTCTGAAATAATGAGTTACCAGAGCGCTAATATTTCAACTACAATTTTGTTTGACTATTCTCGAGTGAATTCAATCGATGAATGCAATTATTCGGTAAATTAAATTCAAATTCAACGCGAGCTAAATGTCGAGTGGATTTCAATGTGTGAACAGCGAGGTAATAATGAAAATTTCACAGAACCAAACCAATTGAGTTCACGTAGTGAAATTATTCATGATTAGAGGGTCGATAAATAGATTAAATAACAATAATTAGTCATCTATGGATCTTTGAAAATGTAGTTAATAATTAATTGCATGAAATATTTAACGTTATTTGATATTAAAATATTGATAGCTGTTTATGAATGAATTGATGATCTATTCATTTTTGAGAATAATAATACATAGATAATTGTACTGAAGAATTTAATTCAGAATATTAATTGTCGAGTTTCATTTTAAGAAAAAATAAGAAAATAAATTGTTGAAATTTTTCAAATTATTTTGCTATTAATTTTATATCATTTATCACTACATTTTAAATTGAACAATCAATAAACGATGTTTATAATTAAATAATTTTCATTCAAAGCGCCGTCATAAATATTGATAACATACCAAGATGCTCAGGTTTCCAGTCTATTATTAAATCCCAAGATGAGCTTGAAATGCTTGCTTAGCACGCAGGAGAATTCAATTTCCATTAATTGAAAATTTGTTTATCTTCTGGGACAACAAAAATTCATTTCAGATTAACTAAAACAACTGCAAATATAGCTAATGGTAATTGTTAACTTAATGAAAAAACATAACATACAAATAACATTCATAAAATATTGGGTCACATCCAATTGATCTCATATTACTCTAGAAAACATATTAAAAAGTACCTAAAATATTCTACAATTCTTATGAACAGACCTGGACCATATCATAAAAGTAAATAAATGATATAAGAAAAATATATCTGCATTCTTTTCAACCCAACAATTCAATCTATTGTCCACCATAAAATCCCATCTTTGCATATTATTACCCAACAAAATAAAGGTATGAAAAAAGAAATTTAATTAATAAAGCACAAAGTACATAAGCTCTATACACAAATGAATTAATACTTATTTGTCATATTAATTGAAATCAAACACTGTACAGTGGTGATGTCTCAAAGGACTTTGTGGACTGTCATATTACTTCTTTTTTTTTTCTCTCTTTCACCAGCATCATAAACTGGTATGTTGGATACCCTATGCTATATACTAATATATGTGTGTGAGCATACTAAGTAGAATTTGAAATGATGACTACTATACAAACGACGATGCCACATGTCGCGTGCATCTGTCGAGCCCACAGGCGGACACCAACTCAATCGTGTTTGCATAATATCCAATTATTTGAACGTCTATTTTATCTCGGGCCAATTAAACGTGACACGCGTTTATAATAAACCCCAGCTGGACCAATCAGCATAGTATATCGTTCTCTATACATTTGAATAAATACAATTATATATACATGTAAACATATATTCAGTTTTCGCTTTTCGTATCGACTTTGTCGACAAATTTCGCGCGTTAATTAGACCGACGAGGCGTAAAATGGAATATATGTATATGTGTATGCAGGCCCACGGGGCTTTGCATAGATTACGTGTCGCGTCGCACAACACGTATACTTAAACAAAAATTTCGTGGTTGTATACTCAACAATAAATATGCACTAGTGTAATTAGAATATGCAAAGAGCCTTGTTCCAACCTTCTTTCTCTCTTTCCATTCTTCTTACTCCTCTCTCATTCCACTTAACCCACTTGCTCTTGTGCTTAATATTTATTCCATTACCCTCACGCTCTCGCATCCAAACGACCATTCTCATTATATTATATATCCGCACTAGCCATACCGATCAACTAATTGCGGTTTTGCAATTTCACGCTTCGTCTGGTATCCATCGACGCTATATACAATAACAGCCATCCACCATGAATGGTCGTCACCTCTGTTGAAAATTAATCGATTATTGAAGACAAGTAGAAAATAAAATATACGACATTGAACAAGTTTTCAATTAAAAAAGAATTTTCGTTGATGGTGGTAAAGTTTTATATGTAGGAAACATTGTGGATTAATCATTCGGAAATTTTTTGGAATTAGTTGAAGAAATTTAGCTTCTCGTGATTGAAATTGTATTGCAAATGAATTAATGATCAAATTTACAATTGAGTTTAATTATTTCAAGGTTTTATTCCGATTTATGAAAGAATATTAAGTTTTTTTGTGTATTTACTAATACAAATTAATGAAGAATTAAACGATTCGAATTGGAGGGACTGGATGTTTTATCTTATCTTGATCAATTTTTACTATTTGGAATGTGCTGATCAATTCGAAGTTTTGCTGATGATTTTCCTCAAATTTCTCATCACCAATAATACAAAAATAACTCCTTGACATCCACTCGTAGTAAATGAAATTTAGTTCAATCCTAACTAAAACATCACACTGAAATGAGTCATGGAAACCAAAACGAAAGATATTAAACTGTGGAAATGGGAAAATAAGCTTATTCATTGAATGTACATTGGCCAAATGGTGATCGGGCGTGTAATGTCCAGTTGTCAATTAACACGTGTACCACCACAATGTGAACGGCCTGAAATTGAAGTTTTTGTTTCTACTATCAATTCCACGAACGTTGGAAGGTTCCAATTGGTCTCTCATGCAGACCAAACTATTCCGTCATTTTTGTTCTCTTCTTCCACCACATCGTCCCACTCTCCATTTCGCATTTTAGCTCTTCAGTCAAACGTTTCATGATACATACACACACAGTGTAGCAAAGATAAATATACGATAGATGTGGTGCATAAAACGATCGTTGAACGCCCGCACAATGACAATTTCAATATACGGGCGCGTAAGCTTTTTCATTTCGATTTTTTTTTCTCTCATCTTTTTTTGTTCAATTTCATGATTGATATAGACGTGAATTGAGTACCATCAACAAGCGACAACTGATCTACTGTGGATCCTGTGTGGTTCCATGGTCACAGGGTGAAAAGTAATTAACTCAGTTCTTGAGAATAAAAATAAATAGAGGGAGAGTTAAAAAAAACAAACAGTAATCGATCGTTCGTACCTTTTTCCGGTTGGGACCGCCTGCTGAAGCTTTTTAATCGATCTCTATGTATATATACCTGAACGATGGCAATCGGATGGGGAACGCGAAAGGACGCGCGTGACGGCTAATCTCTCTGAGCGCTTCGCCACCCCCTCCTGCAGCGAGCTCATTTCGTCGCGAGTTTTCTGGATGGTGAAGAGAGGCGGGAAAAATCCATCCAAGTCGTTTCCGACCACGGATGTTGTGCGGCATTTCGTACTTGATTTCTAACGTCTCAGCCTGCCACTATTTGTTCACCAGAACGGTAATTTATTTTTAGCTTATACTCAATGGCTTTTACTTTCACTTCTTTACATCCGCAATGAAATGAGGTGGAAATGTAGAGGATGATGAAAATGTTGATAAACAAGAGAAGAGAAAAAAACAAGGAAAACAGGTAAGTGAAGATTTTCATGTGAAATATACTAAAATAAAAACAGCTCCGTCAAGTGATAATTGCGTTATGGAATGTATGAAATTAAGTTATGGAGGGAGATAAGATGCATCCATTTTTGCAGGATATTTGAAGGAAATATATGAAGTAATGTATTGAAGTTTTCAATTTATTGCTGGATGTTGATGGAACGGAGACGAAGTAATATTGTGAAATACTTCATCATGTGTTTAATAGAAATTATTAACTGTTGAGAAATGATTTGATCGAATAGAGCAATAAAATTAAAATCCCTGTGGAGAAAATTATTCAACTTGGTCAGTGAGCATTAGAACCTGAGAAATTAAATGTGGAACTTTATGTCGTTTAAATGAATGGCGAAATTTCACTTGATATATGAGTTATCGTGCTGGGACTTGTTCAAAACTGGGAAATAAAATTATAAGAGTGACAGGCAATGTTCATTGAAAAAATTCCATTATATTTTTGTGATTTTGATTTATCTTAGACTGTAGAGTAATTTTGTGCAACTTTTTTCCAATCTCTAGTTCCACATTCAATTTTTATTGGCATTGATGAATAAAAATTCATCTTTTACCTTGCTATTCTGTAGATTCCTCATTTCGGATGATTTTCAATTGTGATCAATAACAAATGAAATAAAAGAATTTTAATTTTGATGCAGATTCATTCAATTGAATTCTATCTGTGGAAAATAACACAATCAAAAAGCAAAATTCAATGATAGCAAAGTAGAATAGTTTGCAGTGATGACCAAAAACTAAACAAATTTTCAGTTCCAACGAGATTAGTAACACCAAAAGTAAGGAGTTTAACGAAATATTCAACACGAAAAGTATGCATATTACATTAGTGAAATGAAAAGTGAGAAAAGCTTACCACGTGGACATATTCATCTGGGACCAATTCGCATGCCTATAAGGTTGGTACACAGTCGTTCAGGCCTTCATATTTCTCCTTTTTCGCTCTTTCTCATTCTCTTTCCTCACAGACCCTCTCTTTACTCGCATAACTTTTGCAAACCCTCTTGTTGCAAAACTAACGACGAAGTTAAGCGATGGATCACTGACGCGAAACGTCCCGTGGGCATCTCTTGAGCACAACTTCGGAATAGATTGCGTTAGTGCTCCCCGGACAGCCCTAGGCGATTAGGTTGAATCTCCCTATAGTTGGTGTATAGGAGCTCTCAGAAAACAGACGTTTGATGCAATAGTCTACACAAAATAAAAAATTTCCATTCATTATATCCATGTCAAGACAATAAGGAATGAATTTTATGAACAAATAATTACTGGAGTAATTCATGATCTGAACAACATTACGATTTTATTACCTACAAAAAAACGTTCAATGCAACAGAATCATCTTGTCCAAATTGAGTGTATACATCCTGATCTATTGTTTCAAAATATAATTGAAAAAAATAATCCCAGTCTTGACGTTCATTGTGTATGGACGAAATTGCATCAATAGACACAATGAAACATAACCGTAAAATCATCACCATGCAAATGAAAACAATCGATTTTAAAAGTACCAATTTGGATAATACATTTCCGACAATCACCAAAGCTGTTCAGCCTCAACAAGAATGGAAATTACATAGTTCGAAACGAACTAAAACGTTTTGCAACTGGCTATGGACTGCCAAATAATCGAACATGCCAAGAAACTCTTCGCACTAGTTCCCGCACTACCTAGTACATTATTTGTTTAAGTAAAATCGGTATGCGAACTAAATTTAATATGAGGCGATTAAATAGATGGAAAAAAAACAGGATCGAGGATAGTGAGAGAAAAATAATAAAGCGAAAGAGAGCTACTGTCGCATTGCCCTATAATAGAGTCAACAAACAAAAGTGAATCGATTTGAAATAATGGCAAAACTCTACCTCACTTCTTGCCTCATACCTCACAATCTTTTGTTGCTCTCACATTTTCCTTTCTCTTTCCTTTCACTTCGCAACAGAACAGCGGAAAGCGCGCGACAAATAAAAGCACTCAGCATGAGCGGCTTTATCCTTATACAACTGTCAGACGTCTTAACACCCTCGCTGGTCTATACCAGTCTACATCAATCCAGTTCTGCTTCATCGTGAGTTCCAATGCCCAGAACCCTTCAAGAGTTCGTGAAATTGAAAGATGTAGAGAAGGATGAAGATGTTAAAAGAACTTTGGATGAGCCATGCGGATGTTGTCACTTAAATACATACACTCCGCAACAAAATTTGTAGTTCCAAAAATTTTTGAAATGGAGCAGCCAGAATTCTTGAATAGAAAACAAGATTAATCCATTTGATGCACATTTCAGAGTTCATTCTGTCTATTCAAGGAAACTTTTCTTCATTAGAGATTCTCATATTGGATCTGAAAGCTATATAAAACTGTATGAGGTCATTTATATCATTTGGAAATTTTGTATTCAACATTGTCAGGTTAGGATGGTAAAAGAAAACAAAAAACGTAAGAGGCTACAAAGAAATCATACGAGTCCATCTGCCTTCTATTTTTAAAATTGTTATAATCATTTAGCTGTTGGTCATAATTTTAATTCTGCATGTTCACATTGTTTTATATGATGACAGAGAAAAGATTTTCACAAATTTTTTTAATACATCAAACATGGAAATGTTTAATCGAATTGAGTTTTCTTTTCCGTCGTCAAGTGTGAGTGAATGAATTCAGAAATCGTGCACGATTCAACTATGTACACAACCATGTGAACGATTTAGTTAACAATGTTTTTTTTCTTCTTCGTATTCTGTGTATTTGCCCTACTGTCGATCTAACATATTCCCAAGCGCGACAAAGTAGTCTGTTCTTCAATGCAAAATTGTTTACAGATGGCCAAGAAACTCTTTGAAAAATATATTCGGGAAATTAAATTATCTTTGTGAGTTTCAGGAATTATGTGATCATCAATGCCCAATCTGAATACAGTAGATCACCTTTTCTTAAAAATATAATTGTAAAATTAACGAGAAAATTGAAACTGATTCCATTTTCAAAAATACAGGAAGTAACGATGCGAGAAAAAATGAAGGACAATGTTGGGAGAACTCAATGGTAATTACCAACATTCTGGATAGACCCATTGATCCAACACTCGGCCATAAGAAGGAAAAAAAAACTTCTATTCATGTTGAGCAAATATCCGATTCACTTTGGCAATGATTGTGAGGTCATCGAAAAAGTTTGCTTGAAGTCTTTTCTCTTCTGTCCACTTTGAAATTATACCAATCATACTTTTCACTACATAATTTCATTTTAAATTATAGATATTATTATACAATCATCATAAAGATGAACAATGCTGAACAGACGAAAGACAGTGAACAAAAATTCAGAAATAAAACTCATGTATTCAATGGCACTCGTCGTTTCTTGTTGACCCAGGGCCTGGCTACTTGATTAGCTCTGCCATATTTCCACATCATTAGCTGATTGTTTGCAGTGACGCCAATTTCGCTTGCCGCATACAGAATACCTCATCTCACTCTAATTATATTATGCAATTCTATGTACACAGTTTGTTATGATTAATGAAATGAATAAATTGTAACCAGAATTGTTGAGAAATGTTAGATCTTAATTAAATATTTGACATAGTCGCGCGCCAATTATTTGTATCAAGATTTTATGATAACACGAAAGTTTATACAAATGGTGAGATGTGATAACTTACCTGCTGAGCTATTGAGCAATCTTCAGTCGGCAAATTACTCTTCCCATTCGTTGCATACCAACTAATTTTATAATCAAAAAACTTTCATCAAAAAAATAATGTACATGTGTCCTTCAAACTCCTTTATTCATAAAAATACGAATTTTCCATTTTGAATCTCATTGTTTACATCCAATAACAATTATGACCATTCATAAATTAAGAAAAAAAAAAAAAATTCAATATCCGTTGTGAAGAGAAACAAATACTCATAATTTTCATAATTAAACATTAATGATCAACGATTTTTAAATTAGCTACTATAGATTACAAACATTTAGCTCACTTTCAAGTCTATTCACCCTGCGCAGTGAGTATCCTTCATCATGTATATATTTTTAAGAACGGATATATGCATAGAATGAAACTATTCAATACCAGCATGGCATACTGCAAAGGAGAATTATTAAACTAAAAGAAAAAAAAGTTCCTTCTCAAATTTTTTGTTTCTTCAAATCCATCTCAGACTTATTTACACGCCAATTTATCTCTCGACTTATATCAAGTAATACTTGTGAATTTTTGTCATAAAGAAACTGTGACGTCTCCAAAGTTTTGCAATTTAGTTCAATTATAAATCGACCACTTGCACTAGCAATAATTTATCTACTTATCATTACCATGATTATAATTATTATGTATGTATTTTTACGGGGTTTGGATAATAAATGAGATGGTAATTAATCTTTATCACCCTTCAAATGACTATTAAGGCAGTAATGGTAATATATGGCTTTGGATTTAGATAGAAACACCATCTTGTTCCAATTTCTCCACATGTTGTCAATATTCAGGAAATCCACCGTGATACAATTAAATTTTCTTCGTTTAAATCGATTCGCAGGATATGTGCGTATTTCATCATTTATGGCATTTTCATTTCAAGTTTATGAGCACATTTCTCTTTTCATTTTCATATAATTAATAATCACTAATTGTTTCGCACGTTCAATCGTCTTTGGCGGATTTTGTACAGGAGAAGAGATGAGATCCTAATACTATTTTGGTCACGATACAATTTGTCATACAAACGTGTTCTATCATTGAAAGAATCTATGAAAAGTTTTGGGAGAATATTGATGACTATAACCGGAAAACCCCCAATCAAACTCTAGATGAATGAAAATGTCTTCAATTCACATTGCAACCGTATGAATACCATGGAATTAAATACAAACGATTATATTTGTTTACTTCAAAAGAAATCCTCAAAGTTAATAGGGAAAAAAAAAATATTTTTCGTTCTTTGGAATTAGTTTCTCATTAATGTGCTGTCACGCATCATCATTTAATTGGCAGTATTATCTTGATTCACTTCCATCATTGCTGACTCAAAGTCTTCAAGCACTTGCATATCAATATTGGATACAATTTTTTCATCATCAATGTCATCAGGTGAGTCGGTAGCTTCATCATCATCACATTCACCTTCTGTGGCGGTGAGCGTGTCGTCCAATGTAGATGGGTCTACATGTTCTGACATATTCGAAAATTCTTCATCAATATGATCCCTATGCTTGGAGTTAGCTTGTTTCCATGCTGCTACATCACTTCCTGCGACGTTTATTCCATGAGACGTTCGCAGAGAATCGAGACTTCGGCGACTATTTCTCATCAAAATTCTTGGCATGGCACGTTTGTCACATACCATAGCGTCCACAATCGGGCATGATTTGGGACGTGTTATCAATATGTTGTGTTCAATCTCACCAGTTAATTTGTATTGTACTAAATCTGTTGAAGATGGCGCTGATAAATGCGCTTCTTCCAATTTCACGTGTTCGGCGAGTTTGGCGGTGGGGTTTCCTGCTCCTCGCGTGAAGGACTGATCTTGGGAGAGCCGTCGATAGAGACGATCTGCGATCGATTCTGATGTGACGTTATTGGAATCGTGACGTGATGATTTACCAACACAATCGGAGCTGGTATGGGACTTGTAATCGATTGAGAGCAATGCGTTGAGTAAATTACTGGATTTTTCCTGACGATTTGATCGGCTGATGTCATCTGTTCGCTCCAGTTTTTTTTTTGTTGATTCTTTTCTATCAGATTGATTTCCTGCGGGCTCAATGGACTGGATTCCAATAACTCCGCACTCGTATCGTTCTTTCTGTCGGTCTGTTGATGTTGCTGTTGTTGATTCCAAGGTAGCGAAGTTGCTGCTATCACTGTTGCCATCGATGGAATACTTTTCCGTGGATGTGATGGGCTTGAGTCCGGGTACCGTGCGGGTGGTGGGCTTTTTGTTGCCTCGAATGGTTGACTCGGTGCGACTACTGGCGAGGTGATCGTAGAGGAGTGGCGAGGTACGGACGAGATCATGTTGTCTTTCTTTTGAGTCAAACATTGGTAATGTGTAATCGATTCTTGGGCTCTGCTGTTGATCGTAAGAGTGGTAGGATTGGTTATTGTGCTGCTGGTAATAACTGACAAAGCCACCGACGTATGGATTGGATATTTTTTTGATAACGAGAAATGATTGCTGCTGTTGCTTTTCCGTTGTTTGAGTGCTGATGATTGGCTTGGTATAGTTACTGAGGTACTGTTGTTGATTACTGAAGTGATCGACGGTGGCTGGTGGATGGGTGATGTTTCCAGAGCATGTATTACCGCTGTGTTTGGTATTAGTTGGT
Source organism: Meteorus colon (assembly GCA_030523085.1). Lineage (NCBI taxonomy): Eukaryota > Metazoa > Arthropoda > Insecta > Hymenoptera > Braconidae > Meteorus > Meteorus colon. Next base: position 83,405 of record JAPYZH010000195.1, on the reverse strand, counting down.
TTGGTGGAGTCGGTGTCGATCGGGATAGACTGTCGTTCTGTTGGAGTAATGTTTGTGGAACTGGTGATATCACCCGATGCAATGGGGATGAGGTAGGTTGAGGTTGGGAGCTGACTGATGCCGTAGTTGCCGGTGGAAAGGAATCTGGAGGACGCAGTTGCATCAATTTGATAAAATCCACCAGACGTTTTATTGACTTCTGTGTTTTTTCCTGCTTTGTCAGCAAATCCTGGCGCAGACGGTTCTGGAGCTGTTTGTGAGGAAAAAATACATCCATGAAATTATTGAAAATATTTTTGATTAAAAAAGAATAAAAAAATCACTCCATTCACGTTTTACTATGAGAGATACATTTTGTATCATTACGTTCATGCCCTATTATATGTGCAATTCCAATCAATAACGGTAAGAAAAAGAAAATTACAGTTGGCACAGTGAATGCACGGACAATTTCTACGAAAAGAGGAAAAGCACAGATCAGAAAGAAAAAAAATTATCCAAATTCCATTTTCAAACTAGAGGAATATAAAATATAAATACTATAGAATAGCTTGCATATTTTTGTGTGAACTAAAATGAACGAACGATTATCGTAAATGTATAACTGAATATAATAATGGGCATTCCATCAAAATAATAGACATATTGAAAATTCAATTTTGCTCTTTCTACACAGGCCACAGGACGAACCTGAAATGATTGGCCAAGTAGTTGTGATCGTTTTTCCAACTCGTAAACCTGCAATCTCAGATCCGAGTTTCGCTCACGCTGCTCATATCTTTCTCTCTCTTTTTCCTCTGCAACGACATTTCGCGTTCAATAGACGGGTTTTTCGACGTTTTTAGCCTCCTAATCGCGCATCCTCCACGACGAAAAAGTTCTTCTAAATCGCAAAAATTACTTGATCGTCTTTTCTTACATTAAACAAGAACTTTTTTGTCAAATCGCATTCACTTAAGAGAACCTGGTCGATATGAATCATTACAAAACTTATCACTGTGGCTCAATGCAATGTTGTTCCGCAGCAATTTCTTCCAAATTCAATTTTGTCATGCCTTTTAATCCAGTAATTCTTTCTCTTTAGCATCCCTAACACGGCGGAGGAGCGATTACCAATAACTTTCTGATCATTAACATGAAGACCATATATGAAAATATTTGGCGGAAATTGCGCATTATGTTTTATGAATCGAATAACTTTTCAAATACGAAGTAAAATGAACCTACGAGCGATAATCCTAACAATTTATCAAAAAATTTTAAAAGATCGCCAGATAACCAGGTGCCCTTAACCGACGAATTCCAATTCTATTATTGATGTAGTTACAGGAAAGAAAAATTACCAAGTTCCTCATCGTTTTTAATGATTGTCGTCGTGGGTAAGTGATCATCATCACTCCGGCTCTCAACGCACTTTGAACATAATCTGGATGGCGGCGGAGACGAAGACCGACAAGATGCATGATAACTAATTGAGCAATTATCGCAGAATGTCAGAGTACCTGCAACACAAGGAACAAGTCATTAATGAAATTGAGAACAAATTTATGGCAAAACAAGGACGCTTGCTTTGACATATTGAATTGAAAACTTGCCTGGATTTCGGCAATAAATGCAAACAGCGGTATCACTCTCGATTCTCTCAATTGTCAAGCACGAAGGCAATCCTGGTATATGCATTGCTTTTGCTTTCGACAACTTGACATTAGTAGTTGGCAATTCACTAACTCCATTTTCAGGCCGTATTTTATTGACAGAATCTTGACTCTCTGATACATTACGAAGAATATTTGGCCTCACAGTGGTAGCTTTTTGCGCCGAAATCAAGGAATTAGACGATGATTTGGTCGGTGGTGATGTTGATTTTGGGGGCGAAAGTTTGCTCGGTGGCGGTGATGGACCATTCAATCTGGCTGTTGTTTGTCGAGTTTGTGGAGCATTACCAATAGATTGCAAATAGGAATGTCGCTTCCGTTTCTGCAATGAGATGGTAAGAAAATATTTTCACATATACATCCATTGGAATTATCGATAAGAATGAAAATGAACTATTTACCGTAGGTATATCCCAATTCGAATAAACAAACTGTGGATTGGCAGTGCTCCGTCGTTTTCTCTCAGCTCTTTTGTTTTGTAACTCGCTGAACTTGGAAGCCGTAATGAGCCCAAGAGTTCCAAGGAACATTACCTGCCTAGAATTCAATTTGCTTTGCTCCGACAGCAGGGCTTCTGCTATCCCTCCCGACCCCTCGACCTCTTCATGTTCGTATGATTTTTCATCATCAGATACTTCAATGACATCCTCCTCAGTAAATGGAGTTTCCAACGATCTCGAACGTTCTCTATGCAACAATAAATAATGAATCTTCAATTATTACTCGATTAATGAACCGCCTTGTATAGTAGTGGTAGTTTCTAATTATAAATTCCAATAATTAGCTTTCATGAAAGTTTTTAGGTTGCATAAAATATTGTGTCGGAGATATAATTTATTACAATAAAATCCGAAAGTAGTACAATCACGCTCAGAAAATTATTCCCTTCTCATATTACTCCACTATATAATTATACACATGAAAACCATATCAGCTTATAAATTGATTATTCATATAATATATTATGGATTCAATAACTATTTTATAGGCTCCCATGATTTGCGAATCTTTAACAACGCATTTTCTATGGCCATTGCAGTCTTTATACCTATCTAACATATTAACCTATTCGTGTCATTTACCGAAAAATCGATACACTATAGTACACGAGTTTGAAAGTCTTTGTGAACCTCGAAACTCATATCCGAAGTGTACATTGCAGTTTTCCCCTGTTCCAAACATTCCAAAGTATTGAAAATAGGCAAAAAATGTTCGCAAAACACAGGCATATGATGACACAATTTTAATGTAACTATTTAATGCTTGACCGAAAAATTCACCATCAAACTTCGTAGACTTTTTGTCATTTATGTCTTATTCCAGAACTATTGATCGAAATGAAATCAACTCGTAAATCAATCTGATGTTGGAGAGAATATTTATTTCTACTAGAGACCAACCTAAATCGAAAGGTGTCAGTTGACAATGTTTGGGGAGCAATGTGATGCAATCCAATGATGCAACTGATTACATACACATCACGTCCATCCTGACATGCGTAACATTGTCATAGAAAAATAACAATGAGCAACATTTCGAATGAAAAATAAAAGTGAATGATTCTATTGGAGTTTTTCAATTCATCAGCTTCGAATGCAGAACTTACAATTTCTACCTCCCAATATTCATTAACAGATCAGTGGATATAACATCAGATTCACGGAACTTCAGAATGTAAATTGTCCATAAATATACCAGAAACACTCGCTCGTTAACAGAACATGAAACGATGCCTTATTAAAGATAAATTCATGAGCTATTTTCATCACAAATGTCTTGAAGAATTATTGAATCCATAATAGAATAGTAAACAAAAACTCTTAGCAGGGTTGAAAAATCATTGTTTACCCATATCCAGCTGCTGATTTGATTAGAATCAATATCTAATCAGATTGCCATAAATGCTGCTGATATAATCATGACAATATAACAGCTGTGTACATAATCTACAGTGTCACGCGTGTCATAAACAACCCATGATAACGCACGCGGCAAAAGCAATTAATTGGAAAACTGACAACTCATCTAGGCTGGTGTTTATATTGAAAAAAAAAAGAAATAATAAGAACATCGTAATAGAAACCATCACTGGTTTATCAAAAGACAAAAATAATTTAACTTACTTGGCACATGTTTTTCTAGATGCTGTAGTAATTACACCATTTCTAACAACTCCCTCATAATTCTCTTTAGACAATCTCCTACTGTCGAATATTCCATTTGATTGAACCTTGACCTGGACAACTTCTTTTTCTTCATCATCAACAACGTGTTTGTTATTGTTATTCTTATTATTGTTGTTGGTGCTGTTATTGTTATTGTTGTTGTGATTCAAACCAAGGAGCGAAGCGACAGAAACTTTGGCACCATTCGCATTATCTGCCTTGAAAGACTCCACTTCCTTGCGCAGACGTTGAACAACTTGCTTCTGCGCATTCCAAACAGAGACAAATGTAAAACTAAACTTTACTCATTCAACGTTCTCGTGGAATTATCGTTCAACTTTATTGTCATATGTACAAAATAGAGGGGGGAAAAAAAAGAAAAGCAAAAATATTAAAAGTGAATCGTTCAAATTTGAATATAAATATTTTCTCCTGCACTCATATTAATGATATGTCATACACAATGCAATGATATTTGAATGAAAAATATGAGAATTGCATGGAGAATTTTTTCCTCATAATTCAGCATAGCATCCACCATAATACATAAATGGACAATGGCATCAAATAACATATAGCAATTGATTTCATCCTGTTCGGAAATGTTGATGAACGCATTTGAATTCGCTGACTATCCCATTGGGAATCCACAGGTTCCTCTTTCATCTGAATGGGGTGTTGGAGCTGCCGCAACCCTATATATACCTAGCCTATCCTCACTATATTCTGTTCTACGATCGATCGTACCTTCGATAATTACGCTGGGGAGTTGAAGAGATTCAAGTGAAAGAGCACACGCGGTAGAGCTGTGAGGATATGAGGGGGTAGGGGAGAAAGAGAATAAGGAGACAGAAATCATATCACAACAATATGAACTAGTTATATCGTTCAGAAAGTTCGTCAAGCAATATCAAAACTTGAGAATGATCAAAATCTGAAGATAACAATTGAACAACACAATTAACTATGTTTAATTACTGTTTTCTAGCTACATTGCTCGTATGAAATGAATATGAAGATTGTGTTGAGCAGAACAAAGATAAAATAACTACTGTGAAAGACTGGAGGATGACTCAAGAAAGTGGCAGCATAACGATTTTTAAAGTTAGCTTGCGCCATGACACAAGCTTTATCTCATCTTCTTTTGTTGTTTTTTCTTCCCGGGGTAATGTACTCACACATGAGTAGATTTGTAATCACATAGTTCTTATCGAAATGAAATTAATAAAACATGTTGAGTTGGCAAGATCAAAAGTTTTTTTACTGAGTTTATTTTTTTCCTCGTCAAAACTTGTCAGAGTTTACTAAGTTTGTGTCGGTGACGGTTACGTTACGAATAACAAAAGTGATTCTTGTGCAACAAGCAATTCCGGGTTGAAGACATTTTAACATTCATTCAGAATGAAATTCAACGAATCACAAAATACAGACATTAAAAATAATTACGAACTATCCAACTACAATACATATCCGCATGAATAATGAGTCTGGCATATCCTATTATGATTATTAGTATTTGTTGAAAAATAAAAGAATTACTTGTGCGAATAATGTTTGTTGAGTTTTGAATTTTCAAACGATCTGAAGAAAAGATCGTGATGATGAAACGAATTAACACAGCTATGGAATTTTTAATAAGTGGAAATAAAATGAGGAAGAAATGATGAAGATGAGGCGGGTGGGTAGGTGGATGAGACGGCTGTTGCTGGCTCCTCTGCTACTACGGTTTGAACTGGAGAGCTAGAAGATCAATAAGAACCGGGTTGCCGCTCGTACGGTGCCAACGGCCAATTGGGCAGCTACGTAAAATGTTTTGTTATTGAGATCCTTTTTTTTTATTTTCATGTAAAAGGTCTGATCAACTTAATTTTGTGAGTTCATTGTTAGGTCTAATTTCTCTGTCGCTTCAATTATCGCATAGACACTTTGCATTCAATTTGACTGCACACCATGAATTTGAAAGTAGTAAACAATTCGTTTTGAATGTGCACTAAGACTAATTGTCATTATATTAGTTCCAGATTTCAATATCTAGATCAAAATCTAGTCGATAGAACGATTCAATATTTTGATCTGCAAATCTTTCGATAAGGTTTCCATACCAACATTGTTCAACAAGAAGAATTGTTGCCGAGTTTTAATGTAACAAAGTTGACTTGTTTTAATCTCGGCCAAGAAAACTTTTCTTCAGCATAAAGTACGGTGGTTCTGTGATGGTTACTGTTGGACGAGTTGAGCGTCCCTGGCAGGATATCTCGAGGTATCTCACGACCTTGCCCAGGCGTTTGCGTCCCGTTCGAAACTTTTTGACGCGTCAAAGTTTTCCTCGTCGATGGGTAAACGACCATTTGAATATACACAAGTATTTGTATTCGCATAATTTTTTTGAATCTCATTTCTGTTTTTCTATCTTTCTTTTTCTCCCTCTTTCAATAACACTATCATTTTAATAAACGTTTCATAATCGTATCTTCACCTTGAGATTTCATGGTCATCAGAAATAATCAGGGACAAATGTGTAGTCCAGAATACTTCGAAATGAGTTCTGTCTATGAAATTAGATAGCTAAAAACTTGGGATCCAGCACGAATTCAAAACCACCATTATCACTGTGTTACATCAGGATTCAAAAATATGTCATCAGTTTTCACATACTTATTTACCGTCAAGGACAAACTTGATATAATGAAGCATCAAAAGTTGTTGGACACTTTGTATATCTTTTTTTGTTCTCTGAATAGAAAAAAAGATTTCGCTGCTTCAGATTTTTCATCAAATCAATATTTGAACGTCTGTTAAGTTGCATTCCTCCTGAATGTCGTGATTAAACGAGGTCGACGTTAACTTGATTATGATCAATAACAAATATATATAGAACTAACCAAGAAAAGTTGGTTGTCTATATCTCATGATTAATATCAAAGCTATATAAAAGCCCCTCTCGTTCTATCTTCCCATTCAGACGATTAAACCAAAGCGATTTCTACCGCTACATCTTTCCTTAATGTGTATATAACGTTATTATTAATGAAGTGAAAGCAAGTAAAAAAGAGATGTTTCAATGTGAAGGAAGAATAAATTGCTTCAAACGTGTGGCAATTCTCATGAACGCCCGATCGATGATTCTCGCGCGTCACTACTGCACCAAGTTCCGGAAGATGCGACAAATCGCAACTACACCAACGATATGCGCAACTAGTGAGAGTGAGAGTGCAACTTAAGAAAATGAAAACAATAATTTTGAAAAAGATTTTTATATAGAAACTCTTTGATATGACTTCATTCATACTTTGTCCAGTTATAATGTTTTTCACAATACAACGAATTATAATAACAGATAATTAAAAAATAAAAAGACACGACAAAGCATGACAAAGACTCACCTGACATCGTCCTAGAGATTTGATGTGAAGTCTGATTTCCTCAACTTGTCGAAGAATATCAGCATTCTAGAATGAAATTAAGCATTTAAATTCCACTCACTTATACCGACTGAGATGGCTTATTATGATAAAATAAAAAAGGAATTTTCATTGTTATTTCATCTTTTGTCAACTTACATTTGAATTGTCTTCCAATTTTCCCATACAAATCTGCAAGCAAAAAAAATAGCAGTGAATATTAACATTATGTAATTAAATCAGATACTTAAATCTATTATTAGTCATTTTTTTCTCTATCATAAACTCATCGATGTTAACGTAATAACTGTAATTTAAATATAGAACAAAGTGAAAAAGAAAAAAAGTTTTTGTATCAGTAAAATGCGACATAATTGTATGTGCATAGATAGTTAGAATTCACTTTGCCGCCATTGACGTTCGTCGGAAGTACACGTATTTTCACTGCTACACACATAAAGTTTAATGCCAATATACTTAAAAAGCGCGAGAGAGAGAATAGAAGAGAATGAGCGAGTTACCTCTACCAATCCAGTTTCATTTAATCGCGCTTTCAAGATAAATTTTCTTACTCCATATTTCAAATCTAAACTTATTACAGTAATTTAGAAGCAAATGCTGTTATCGTTTATTGATTTATCAACGAATACGTTAACTGGTATTATTGCCTCTTGATTAAGATTCGCGTTTGTAGAAATCATATCTGTATGTATGAGCTTATTAAATCAAAACTAATATACAGGTATGGTATGATAAAGAAGCTAAACGGTAACCGTTATTTTCATCACGAGTTCAACTATCTTGAACTTGAGTTTACAACTCTGCTGTTAAAAGTTCACCCTGTAATGTACCTTCCCCCAAGTCTCATAAACATATACAAATTTGTATTTACTACACCACAATTTTTTCATATTTCTTTCATTCTTTTCATTCCAATATCACCCACTTCCAACTCCTAATACTAAAATGTGAATCCATTTTTCACAAATTAATATAGAGCGACTAAAATACACATCTAGATGACGTGACATGCTCATACTCAATCACCAAAAAATTCATTATTTCTCAATCAATTCATTAATCAATTCATAATTGAATATACAATATTAACATCCATTAAATAATTCAAAAAAGCAATCTTCAAATTTTATTTTAGTCTGACGTAATATTGCAACCCAAGCGACAATCTACAACTTCTTTGTTAATATACCATCAACTTGACCCAGAAAACAAAAAATAGATCAGCATGAAAAATTCATTACATTGAATTTATTTATTACTCCGTACCAACAACTCGACTATTTTTCAACAACTATCAACTAATGCAAATCATCCGGAACAATGCTCAAACTCGTGCAGATTGAGAGTAAAAGTAAATTGCAAGTTCATGAAAGCCATGAATAATTTAATGTATCAACAACATACATCGTAAATCATCAAAAGTGTCCAAGGTATTTCAAGTTACGATTGAATCATAAATAGTAAATCATCAACAGGGCAAAAACCAACTGTTATACTATTATTATCATTATTATTATTATTATTGTTACTATCATTATTATCGATATTATATATAGGTTAGGTTGGGACTTATCGGATTGAAGGACACACAAAAGAGAGCAAATAAAAAGAGAATAAGAGAGGGAAGAGTATAGACAGATATTTGGCTGTGGCGGTGGCAACGAATGATATGGACATGTACAAATGGATGCGCAGAGACTCATGTGCGCGATACATTATTACAATTAATTTCGTGGCACGCGTGTGAGGATGAAAGTTTAGATTCGTCGGTGAAGCTTCGGGTCGTTGCATTCTCACTTGGCTACGGTGTTTCAGCGCATCTGCCCCTCCCACTCTTCTCTCTTTTTTTTCTTTTCCCTCCATTCCAATGCATATTACAATGAATAATTGAATTCATAGCATATCCTCCCAATATGAACAATGAAGAAATAAATGACAATTAATACACCATTACGGTCAAATTAATACCATTTCTATCCCCGGAAATTGATAATTGTCCTCATAGCGACTAAATGTATACTTGCAACATGCAATTATCATCAGTCAACAGAGCATTTAGACAAATATGAAAGTTGAAATAAATAATATGCGAATAAAAGGGTGAGCCAAATAAAAGATAAAACAAATTAGAAAGTGAGAAAAATATAGAGGGCGCAGACATTAGGTTGAAATCAACTTCGGAGGATCAACCATTCACCTTGAAAAACTTTTGTATCCCCCCACCCTCCTTTCACCACTCCATCAATGTCCATAACCATTTACTAATTGAACCAAACATGAAAATTATTTTCAATACGGTAATGACACATTAAATCAACTTCCAATTATCGCTGACTCAAATTCAACTATCGATGATCCAATAAAATAACAATATTGAACATAGAAACAAAATGTGTTATCAGTTACTTGATATTATAAATCATCAAGACATAAACTTATATAAATACCAAACATTTATTCATCGTATTCTGTTTCATTCTCTCAATTGTACGCACACACGACAAAAGAAGACTAAAACATATACCAGCATTAATATTTCTCTTTGTTCAATTGAAATCCTTATTTCATAAATATATTACATCGAAATTTCTAAATTATTCCAACTTCATTTCATTCTATACAAAAAAATTCTGAATTAATGCGAAAACATTCAACAACTCTAATAAATTACATGATGGTGAGTGTGTGCGTGTGCATGTTCCTGCTTGTAACTACACCATCAAATAATTAAACACACAATACATTGAAAAAACAAAATAATGAAATATAGAAATTGCATCTCACCTGATGATCACGAATGGCGTTCTTCAATTTATTCTGCACCAACATTATCTCCTTGCGCAGTCCCTTTGATATCTCCATCATTTTTATTTATAGTTATTTAATATATATATACACATATACACATATATGTGTATATGTATATATATTAACTGAAGTTGAATTGATATAATGTTGTTATATATTCAACTTAACTAAAGTTGTCGCGGCGTTTTTCTCTTCTTTGTATTATTTTTTCTTTTTTTTTTTTCTTTAATCTGCGGTTTTTATAGAGAAAACGCGTGTCGCCCTGTCTCTAAAGCGCGCATACACCTATAGAGACACGCGCCTATACACATAACTTATACGATACACATACATGGATATATAGTGACTAACACATATTACTAACAATTTCACTGCACAACACAACCGGTAGATGTGTTTTATTTTTGATTTTTCGTAATGTGTATTATATGAATGTTAAAACGTATTTTATAGTTTTCTCACTGTCTCGTTTCAATTTAATTGATAAAGAATGTGTTTATGGGTAATACAAAGTTTTATTGTATTGGGCGATTGATTGAAGGGCCGCCGAAGGCGAATTTACGGATTCTCCGGCGGACAACTTCACGGCGCGCACACTGGCGCACAAGTCACAACCACGAACAGCCCACCGTGGCTGGCAGACACTTCTGTGCTTTGGATCTTTCGCGCATACGCACACATGTGTGTTCATGTACACGTTTAAAGGCTTTATGAATGCCACAAGCAAGAGTTTATAGATATATGTGTGCAGGTATGAACGACATTCAGCGCCACAAGTGTTCAATTATGACAATATATTTTTAGCCAATTTTCTGGAATTTTGCTAAGGTTTTATGGTTGAGTATTTGGCTGTGGGTTCATTTAGTTTATTGGAGAATTGATATTATTACTGAATATTCTTCATCATGACTGGAATTGTTTTAGGTTTTTGTAAGATTGATGTACTTGTCCAGAATTGGGATGAGAGGAATGCACATATTGAGTTTTTCGCAATGATTGGGTAATTAGGCAGTAAAATTACCGTATTATTACGATTTTCCATTTTGGTGGGATGAAACATGGTCAGATATGAAAAGTAGGATCAGTCATCCAATCAGATTACACTTATGAATGAACTCTGATCGTTGGATTGGTCAAGTTTAACACGAGAGCCAATGAGTGGTCAACTAACGGTTAATTTGCTATTTGATAGGTTTTGTTCTTTCTCACTTATTCTTTTCGTCTTTGTACTTTATTTAATGTATTTATTCTTCTTTGATTTGATATTAATTGCCCGATCCGATGATTGTAAATGATATTTCTATTACGTTCCAGTTAACCGTGACTATCATAACCCTACTTTTTATATTTCCTGCGCTCTTTCGTTAACGTACAAAAACGGGGATGGACATTCGAGATTGGCAACACTGCTTTTTATTCGTCAGTACGAAGGAATTAGAGGATAAAGCTGATTGGGGCGAATGGGAGTGTCTACATTAGTTATATATTTCGATTCAATTATTTATATAAATTCTATATATATAAACACAACAAGGTTTCGAGATCTGTAAGTATTGTTATTACGGAACAGTAAAAGTTGTTCAATAGTCGTTTTATTTGTTTCTTTGGATAGTTCAATAAATTATTCACAATGGGAATTGTAATGTTTGGGCGTGACGACAAATGAAACATTTCATTACAGTCATTAATTATCTCTATGTCTGTTTAGGTAAACAATGAATTACGGAAAAAAATCACCCAGTATGGGTACACCATCGATTTATTCTCATGTCACTACACGAAGTAGTGCAAATTTGAGATCTTCACGATCGGTAAAAAGTGTGAAAATTCCTTGGTATCAAAGACCAATTCTGACAAATGCTCTGGTTTTTGACGTTCAACGGAGTGCTATGCTGACTGCTGTTTTTTCATTAGTAAGACACATATTCCAATTTTTCCTCAGTAACGATAACATCAACACGAAAAAATTCCTATTGTTTTGTTTGATGTTAATGTAAGAATTTGAATTGACAGTTGTTGGGCATCTTCACGGTTTTCACAGCAGCATTTGACATTTATTGTTTATCACAAGCCACGCCTGGTTCCGTACATACTGGATATCATATCATATCGTATGAATTTGTTTATGTGGGCAACAAACATGGTAAGTAGATTATTCCTAAATATACTAATTAAGCAAGACGTAGCGTAAAGTCGGGGTCTAGTTGCTGCTATAAACGATTCAATTCCTATGTAATAGCAAAAATGGTCTTATCTAAAATGAATTTCGAGAAAAACTTTCACTATGTTATCAGAAAGATATGGAAGTTCGAAAACTAAAGTTCTAACACAAAAAAGTTACGGAAATGAATAATCTCCTAATACAATAATTTTATATTGAATAAGACGCAATCCTATTCATTCATCTGATATCTAAAGGAACATGAACAGATAAATTCGTGAACGCCCCACTTTTGTACCACATTATTTCTTGTTTCTTATAAATTGAATCCAATCATAAATTCGTGACGCATCATGCAGAAAAGTAGTTCAATAAGACATTCAACTATGTGCAATAAAATACACTCTTTCAGCTATAAGCCAAATTATTATGAGAAAAGTTTTCGCAATCTAATCTGTGCCATGATCGGAACATATTCATCAGTAGTTCATGAGTGCGATAAATTCATTTGTAGACAAAATTATGTATAGAATGGTTATTTGTTTGAGAATTAGACACGTTTGTTTCGAAAATCTCTTCTAACTTTCGCTATATTCACTTATCATATCTATTATTTGTTTACAGTTCGCAATGCGTTGATTATTTTCGCGCTATTCTCGATGCTTGGTGGCATAGCAGTATTTGTCACATCAGTAATTCTTATAAATGCCCTGAGGAAAGAACACGAAAAACGGATGATGCCATGGCTCTATTGCTTTGCAATTTTCACAATGTTTCGTTTTATGGCATTCTTATTTTTCAGTATCGTTAATGATATGATATTCGCCTATAATATCATGATATGTCTGCTGTGGATAATGTTTATATGTCTCTCAGCATACGGATGGCTAATAGTTTACTCTTTGAATATTGAGTTATCGGATTTGACACGACTTGAGGATTTGGCTCATCTTCGAGTAAGTTCTAAAAATACATCCCGTTCATTTCCCCTTTTTCATAAGTTTCTATTATACTACATGGACTGAATCGTTTCATCATTTATATTTTAATTACAGATTGGAACAATGCAGTCTCTAAATGCATCGACAACACACTCTATCGCTGGATCTCGTCCTACTACTCCGCACAGTACTGTATCCACAATGCCAATTAATTAATTTTAATCAGTCCGATATCCATTTGACTTAAATTTGTCGATACAAAATGTTAATGTTTTTGAAAATTTTATTCAAATAGTTGCTTTCGTTGCTCCGAAAAAAACGAAAAAGTAGGTTTTTTATATAATAAGAAACGAAAAATAAGATTAAGCTATCGTTGAATCGTAAGGCCGCCCATATCTTTGTTTACAATAAGTGCAAAGATGAATAATGTTAAGTGATGCGAATCAGCATTTTTTTATCACAACTGAATTGTACATATCATGTTTTTTGAAATATTTTTGATTGAAAAATTTTACATTTCTCACTCTCATCAATACTCTATGGCGAACTGTAATTTGTAACACAAATATCATATTAGTAAATCAACGCATCTGTGTACAAATAAGAATATTTCAATGGTAATACCATTAATAATCAAAGAAGAATGCGTTTTGTATTGTAGAATTTAGTATAGTATAGATTAATTAATTTTATTAAGTTTGGAGTAATTTGAAAAAAGCTTCGGACTCGTCTGAAAAATTCCATCCATTTTTGCTATAATTCATGTATTTTGTCTACAATAATAAATGATCACATTAATTTATTATGTATTCGATGATTTAACAATTCAATACTTAGTATTGTATATTAATGTACGTATATTTGATTGACAACAATTAAATAGTTTTTATTCAATTTAAAATTTTTCTCTTCTACATTAAACTTCGACCAAATATAAATAACTTTCACATAATTCATATCATCTCTTTTTTTGTTTTTTTAAGTCATCACAGTAAAGATTAGAAATTGATATTGCACAAAAGATGTTGACCGGTACCGACAATCATTGTTTTGATATAGTCAGCATGAACAACTTGATTACTAATATCGATGTATTGTTGAAAGGTAGGTAAAGTATCACTGGATAAAATTCGTTGGAGCGTTCTCATTGACAATGTTTGTGCAACGTAAATTGCGCAATCTGCAATCAAATGAATTCCATTGTTATTTTTCAGTTAAACAAATTGACGAGTGCATCATCACGCACTAATACTGCGTATTTATTACCTTTTAGTAATTCATCATATATTGTGAACATCTCCTTATCACAATCCCATTCACCCATTCTCTTCACTAGGAACTGTACGAAGTATTTCCATTCAGACTCTGTGCTGTATTTATTCTGAAATGAAAAACCAATGCTGAAATCATCTCAAAAATAAATAGTACAATATAGGGAAATTGTTGAACATACTTTTGCAAATTCCAGCAAAGCTTGAGGACATTTATCTGCCAACAGTTGTATTCCTTCTTCAGTTGTCTTTGTGCATAAGAGTCGGAAAGATAAACTACCCTCGATACTTTGTGTATCAAGAAAATGTTTCACCTCTTCAAAACATTCAGACGGCAAATGTCCACTTGCCAATAATGCCTGGAGTTTACGTACTTCTAGTCTGACGACATTTTTACTATAATTTTGTGCCCTATGTTCAACATCGATATCATCTAAACCACCAGACACTTTTCTTTGTTCACATTTCCCATACAAAAGCGAAAAATCGAGAAAACTGGGCCGCATATTATCGAATAAAATTCCACTAACATTTTCATCATTATCATCAACTTTATCAGTTTTACTAAGATTTGCTTGTGCCAACTCTGCTAAATATGATCTGACTAGAATTTTGAATCCTTCGACAATAGCCAAATTTTCGGTATCAGAATCCATTGAACGATCATTCGAAGAACTATCAAAATAGTTTTGTAAATAAGTTTCCAAAAAGAGTTGTAGTGTTGTTGCTGCAATGCGTCCATCTCTACCAACACGCGACGGCAGATATGCTAGAAAAATTTGAATTATCTGATCGAGACTGACAGCTTTACGTTCAACGATTCTAGTCAATATATGACTGAACGCTGCCATTTTTTGGTTCATGAGTATGCCAGCATACTCTGAGAATGTAGGAATAGCATTGCCTTTTTGTTGACTAGTTATATCAAACAACCATGACCAATTATCTAATGTTTTGGCGGCTATGAAGCGATTAGTGATAGGGTCAAGAATTTTTTCTGCTTGACTTTGACGATCTGCTTGAATATAAAGTAACACCAGAGCAAGCCTCGCCGTATCATTGAGTTGCCAATTTGATAAAATATTGATAAGTTTGTCAGTCGCATATTCACGTAGCACCGGGCTTGCAAGAATGAGTTGTAATAGATCATTTTTTTCAGCGTTTGCTAACATTTCAACGATATTGTGCTCTTGGAACAGAGCGTCAGCTTCTGGTCCAGGTTGGAGATTGAGAAGACTTTCGGTCAAATAAGTGACGATTCCAGGCGCACAGTTAATTCCTTCTCTCGTAAGAACATCATGAGGTTTCAAACCCGCAAATTTGTAATAACGCGCGCTCATGTACCAATCTGAAGATGATTCTGAAGAAATGTAATAATCAGCAAGAAGTGTACAAGATCGACGATATAAATCGTCTAATTGTGATATCGAAATGTCATTGATATTATCTGAAAATGTGGCATTAGAAGTATAATAAATCATATGCTTAGCATATCGTAAAACAGTGTGCGCTTCATTCAATAAGTGTCTATAAGTGGTAGGACTAGTGGTTTTGTGATTATTTGCTGCATCTAAAATGTCATGATAAATATCCTCAGGTTGCGGCACAGTCAGTGAATAAAATGTCCATGTATCTTCATCACTGGCCAACAAAACCAGATATTTGGTTGATTGTAACATTTTTTTAACTCCCAAAAATGGCCGCAAACCAATCAGTGATACAGGATCAATTCCATTTATTTTATCGATGCTCTCACAATTATCAGTTGATGTCTTTGGGATGCAATTTGGTACTCTGAGTGTATATGACTCCAATCCAGCCTCAGTAAGGGCGTGTAACGCTGTATTTTCTAATACTACATGACTCACCATAGCTGTGAAAGGATAAATTTGACAGCTATTTATGTTTGACATTTCCTCTGTGCTTGATGACGAAAAATGATAGAGGTAACCTTCCTGAGTTGTACTTATGAAACATGTGACTCCATTGAAGATATTATACATATCGGAGCGCAGCAATGAACCTTTCAATTTGGTGGCCACGGTTTTTTGACGATTATATGATGGTTTCATCACGACGCATGTAAATAATTCAACATCCATATCCTGGACAGGCGACTGAGGTGTTTGAGCGATTTTCAATCTCAACAGATGCTCGACAATGTAATTTTCGGACCAGCCAATTTCATTTGATCTCGTTGTTGTAATTGTCACATTTATTTCTGGAGCGTTGATAATCGGTCGATCAAGAAATTGTAGATGTTGATTCCGATTGAATTCCTCAATTGATGGCAAAAGTATTGTAATATTCTTCGTTTCCGGATCGATCAGATTCAAGGATTTGATTCGTTGGATTTCTGTAATTTCGTTTGTTACTAATTCATCCCAATCGATGTATGTGCGTTCGTTGTATATAGACTTTGCAAAATCTATACTTGATTTTCTGCTTTGTGATGTGCTTTTCTTACCGTCATCCATCAAATTAATCTTAGGGTTGTTTTGATTAGAACGTCGTCGTTTTTTCGAATCATTAATCTTTTCTATGTTACCAACATTATCAATATGATGGATATCGTCATGGAATTGATTAGTCAATCTGATTAGTGTAAAATTCGTGGAATTCATGAGATATATAAAATCTTCAGCTAATCCTATGTGACTTGGTGTAAATGTAAATTTCAATGACCACGGTCGTACTTCAAAATCTAAGAATTTTTGTCTTGTTGTTTGCTGAGTTTCTACCTTAAGCTCATAAATAGCTCCTTCTCGCTCCATAACAACTAATAAATTCCCTGTGGTTTTGCAGCATGCAATATTTGTTGGCTGTGCATCCAGTGGCAATTCAATCATTTCCAAATTATTTTGTGCTCGATTCAAACTTGGTGTGACACGTCCAGCTATTCTAGCTCGCATTGGTTGATTTTGATTTCCTGCCATTACCCAGTTGATGTAAATCCTCACGAAGTTGTTAGCAGATGCACCATCTCTTGACAATTTTGATTCTAATGTTGCAACATAATTACCCTTGTCAGAGTGCAGAATTTGATGAACCAAATCAACCGTTGGGAATGTTGTCAATAATTTTGATTCACTCGTTGCTAAACTATATACTTTAACACAATGGCTGGACAATGCTAAGAGTAGCATGTCCTCTCCCATAATATTTGCAGTGCAAGACGCAGTTGACTCTTCAATTTGCCCGACATTTTGCGAGAGGAAATTGTGTACTGGAATAATTCGTACCATAATGATGTTTGATTATGAATTCTTGCTATTCAACTGGTGATTCAATCGAAGAGCGATCGTTATCAAATTATCAGTATAAATCATTTACATTAAATCATATCAAACAAGCAACACTCTCTTCATTGACTCTTTTATTTACATTACCAGAGCCACCATTGTTAGTCGTAGGTCGGTAAATTGTTTAGCCATGATCGAGTTGTATATATTCAAGAACTGAATATGGGCCAATGAGCTGCAAGCACTGGCCAATGACCACATCGGGCCACAGCCTTCACTGCAGTGACGTCAGATTTACTGTGCTTGCAGCTTGGAAAATGTACATACGACTGTGTGTTCACAAATGCTATAGTTGTTTTGGATGTGTAGCCACGCCTCCACTCTACTACACAATACATTCAAAGTTTCATTGTTATCATTCTTATTATTGAGAATTCTTCCTCTATGTCGTAATCTATATCAACTTATCAACTGCACCTCCCACTATTGTAGCCATCCTCCAACCTCCAATTCAAAATTCACGTCGGGCTGAATCAATATGGCGTAGTAAGAGCGGCTATTTTAAACTTCTAAGGGAAAGTTCATATGATGACGATTGGATATTACTTATTCGAATGGAACTTGAGAGTGGAGCGCGAAATAACTTTTGGGAACCAAGATGGACGCCAATATACTACTAATATATTTACGTAATTCCATCTAACACTGATGGAATAAATAGAACATTTTATCTTTCAATCTTGTGCGAGCATTGAAAATAAGACGACCTAAATTATATTATCTTTATCAATAACGAGAATTAACGGATTTCTCGCAATTTGTGCTATGTCCGCTATCTTGCTTTGACTATTCACCACCAGGTGTCATATCTACACACTGCTGATTGATAAAATGTAATGATAAATTGTATGTAAACAGCAATATTTACGTTTCATATTGTTTATTATAATTCCGTTGAACCTTTGCAGTCATATTTCTAACCTATTTCCTATCATTATGGAAGACATTCCAACAAAGAGAGATAGAACAAACAAAAACTTGTCGTCTAGAAGTGAATTGGAACTGCTTGATAAAAATGTAGGTAAACCTTATTTGTATGAGTTACTGAACGTTATTTTAATCATGAAATTCGATTTTTTTCAATTATTTTTTACAGGACCTTATCGATAGAATTTTACAACTAGAAGCTCATACGTTTCAATTGAAGAATATTATTAAAAAGGCTGATACAGTTGATAAACCAAAATCAAAATCGAGGAAGTCAGATAAACCTTTTAATTTTGATCAGTGAGTATTTTTTCATGTAAATAAATTGTTGACCACTGAACTGAGAAGGAAACTAATAATTTATTTGAAAAATCTACAGCTGTTACAAACGACACATTTTGCTCAAGTTTTATTATCTTGGGTGGAACTACCATGGGTTTGTCGAACAAGAGGATACAAATAATACTATTGAACATTTTATTTTTGAAGCACTGAAACGCAGTTGTTTGATAGAAAATCGAGAAGCATCGAACTATCATCGTTGCGGTCGTACTGATAAGGGTGTTAGTGCATTTTCTCAAGTTATTTCACTACATGTACGTAGTAAGTTGATGACTGAGAATCAAAAGAATGTGGTTGAAGAATTGTCATATTGCAAAATCTTAAATAGAATTCTTCCCAGAGATATAAAATGTATAGCGTGGGCACCAGTAAATGAATTATATTCGGCACGTTTCGATTGTAAACGACGAACATATAAATATTTCTTTCCACGGGGGACATTGTCTATTGATAAAATGAACATTGCTGCTCAATACCTCATAGGTCATCACGATTTCCGAAATATTTGTAAGATGGATGTTGCTAATGGAGTTGTGGCTTTCGAGCGCACAATTAACGATGCCAAAGTTTTTTGTCTGGAAAACAATTCAGAGAAATCATCGGGTATAAATCATACCATAATTTGTCGGAATAGTTGTTATCATGAAAACTAATTTTTTTTGTCATACTCATAGGGTACGATATGTGTCAATTGGTGATTGCTAGTCAAGCGTTTTTATGGCATCAAATTAGATGCATAATGGGTATCCTATTACTCGTTGGTGAAGAGAAAGAAAGTCCAGAAATATTCCTAGATCTTTTTGATATTGATAAATGTCCTTGTAGACCACAATATCATTTAGCTCATGAGATACCACTTAATTTGTTCTACTGCGATTACGATGATGTCAACTGGATTTATGATAAAACTGAAGAAATCATAGTAATAAAGACACTGCAACAGGATTGGGCATTCAATGCGATTAAGTAAGAGAATATGTATAACATAAACATATTGTATTTGCTCATTCGAACGTTTGTATACTTAATTGTGCATTTCAGAGCCCAAATGATAAAAAGTATGATTGATGATTTAACGGATATTTCATCCACTGAAGATCCTATTGACCATCAAGCTGATTGTTTAATCGAGGGGGCACAATCGAGAATATATCAACCTTTGATGAAGCGTATGACATGTGGTTCGTATTTCAATGAATAAACTTCTTCTATTCTTTCATTGTAATCTAAATAGAAAAATTCAAGAAATATTTATTTTTCCAATTGCAGCAAGTCTCGAAAATCGTATCAAACGATTTGAAAAGAAGCGGAAAATTGATAGCAAACCCCGCACTCAATAAAAAAATATAGATTACTGTTTGTTAATGAAAGAAGTGAATTTCATGACATGGTATTTATTACAAATGGAGTATAGTTTTTTACAATAACAAAAATTCATATTTTCTTAAAAATAGTATAACTAACAAAACAAAACAAAAGAAGAGGATAAATTCCCCTCGTACGTATTGGAGAAGTATTCCCACAAAATGCATTTCCATTCACAGTTTCACATTGAATATTATATCAAGGTTTTTCCGACCAATGATCCCACTGTTGGAGCAAGCCATAAAGCTCAAGACCCGGACTTGCTGTTGTTGATACTTGACAATGCCCTAAGAGTTTATAATCATCTCGAATTTTTTTCAGTTTCACGCCTATAGCTATCAGTTTAGCCAATGCATGAAGTTGTTTGTTGGGTGGTCTATATTTAGTGAATGTTCCAATCATACAGATGCCCATACTCTTCCGATTGAAGCCAAAAGCGTGTGCACCTTCACTATCCCAGCCACGACCAACATATACCTGGCCATCACCACCAACAAGGAAATTATATCCAATATCCGACCATTTGTTAATTTCAATATGCATCATCTGTGCAAGTCTCACGCGCTGAATACAATCAATTTGAGTGTAGCATGGCTCTGAAGCTGTATGACTTATAATAACGTACGGAACTGGAGTGATCGCCAGTTCGTTTATCAACCCATCTGGTGGTTGTGCTCCCCATTCAAATCTCTTAATAAATCTCACATCATCTACAAGAACATCTGGAAACGGAAATACTTTATCAATAAATACATTCTAAATATTGTGAGACAGGAGATATTTAACGTAAACTTAATTATGCCAACCATCAGGGTCCATAGATGTCAAGTTTGGTGTGAATTCTGAGCGTTGAGTTAACACTACTGTTAATACCACTATCGCGGTGATGATAATCAGGCCCAAAATACACATTATCGCCGCACATCTCCAAGTCCACAGCCATCTTTTCACTGATAATAACACAAACAATTTTTTTTCGATCAATATCATTCAATATGTAGATACGCGTGCAGATGATTAAGATCACAAATATTAAGAAGAAGCTAATATTTTCTTCTTCTTTGATATTCAAATATTCTTACCTTTATTATATTCCCGGAAAACTGTAAATGTATCAATGCCTCCTCGTAAGGGTACTTTATTGAATTGTTTGTTAGATATTTCCCCATTGATAGTAGCCCCAGCGTCATCGATAACTTCACCATTGGCAGTAACTTCTCCATTGTCATTTGTTGAGCTCGTATTCGTATATACAAATTGTTTTATTGTCACTGGACCTTTGTATAACGTTGTGTTTCCAACTCGAACGTTTGTCGAGTTAGTAACACATACCTCACTATAAGTTGTGCTGTCTAAATGAGGCAAGACTTGACCATTAGGTGTTTCATGTTGAGTTTTATGCATCCATCCCCTTGCATCAGCAACAGATTTGCCCTCATATTCTGTTTCATATTCATCAATTTCATCTTCGATTTCGATGATTTCCAAATCTTCACTGTCCGAATCCACTCCATTGCAATGCACTGTAGAATCACTGATAATTTCATGATTAACTGGCACTGTTTTACAACAACTATCTAATTCAAGACAATTTTGATTGTCCACATTGTTCAGTCGTGAATTATTCTCGTGATTTTCTCCGGGTTCGCATTCGTTCGTCTTCGAATCTGGCGCTTGCAACGTTACCATCACAGACGCTCATACTTTTGAAACAAAAATCAGGAACACACTCCAAATTTTAATTACTCAGCATGACATCGGCACTTTTTTAATTCTTTTTGTTATTTAAGTTCTATTAATGTACAATTTTAGAAATGTACTTCAATAGTGGATTTATATTCAATAGTCTCATCTACATATGTATAAACGCACTATCGTTGTAATTATGTTCCTTCTGTGCAATGACGTATTAGGTTTTTCCTGTATTTTAAGTATACAACGGAAGGTCATTTGCTGTCTGTAGTACAAGTTTTATAAAAAATGTCCCCCCTTTCTGCTCACAATCACTTCAATCCAACCATACCATGATTGATATACTAGACTTTTGATGTATTTTTATTGTTGAATACAACAAAAATACCATCAGACTGATACCAGAATCATTAAATTGGACTTGACTAATAGTTTCGAGTTTCAGAACTAAACTAAATGACGCCTCATAGAGTCGGGCGGTCAAGTCATTAATTGTCGAATGAAACAGAGATAGGAATGATTATCGTCCCCACTCATGCATCATTTTTATTTTTCTGTCGTGCTTTGCTTCGGAATATACTGCTCAATATCGGGAATATGATGAGTATATGAGTATGCATATATTCAACATATTGTCCTTGAGTCACTCTGCACACAATTGTGCATGAGTGCTAATACTTGGCATAAAAATTCCACAGTCGCAGCGCCAATCTACATATTCATCACAATTTTTATTTTGCAGTGTGATCGAATATGTTATCAGAGCATGTTGTGTGATTTTCATGGTTTGCTTTTGGATTTCATGTGAAAAAATATTTCATGAAATGAATAGACATGATTGTGATGTTTCTAGTCTGGTTTCAGGAATCTGATAGTTTTTTAGTTACAGTATTGGTTTCTCCTTATTGCATTTATTCCAGCAGTATGTGCAAAAAGTGATAACACTCACGTAGAATATAAAATGTATGTGTGAATATTTGTTATTACACATACAATTATATCATGTTTGTAACTGGTGAAATTGTCAGATACAAATTTGGCAGTAAATGAGTTATCAATTTATCTTCGTCTCGTATCTGAAAAAAATTTCGACGTGGAGGGACAAACATAGTAATTTACTTACGTACAAAATGATGCAATGACTCACTTGCAGATAATTGGAATGTGAAAGAAGAATTGGATGTCATTGACATCATGAATTTTGGAGTAAATTTCATTGAAATGATGAAAGACCAAGTCCATGTTGTTATACAAAAGGACAGAATTATTATCAATTGATTGATATGATGACTGTTAACCCATTTGATATCAAATTCTTCATGATGTGATCCTAAGTTTCTATGGTGATAGATATGAGATATTTGGTGTATGATAGATTGACATACAGAGCAATTGATAATATTCATTTGTAAATAGATATGTGAATGAATATGGAATATTTCTTTGTATTTAAACAACTCTATTGTTGTCCTTGGCATGACAATGAAATCTAAAACACCTTGAACTTTCTCCACAGTTGAAAATGCATAGATAATTATGAAAAAGTGATATTACATTGAGCTTCTTTGTTACACCTGTAGTCAGTGAAGTCTGATCACAATTCAGATCAAATGAATATTAATATTCCTGTCTAGAAAGTAGTATTTCTTGAATATTTTCAAATGCTATTAAATGCTAAGAATGCTACTAATGATGAGCTTTGATAATGAAATAAATCGTTTCAACTACTACTTTCTAATCATGAATATGAAATTCTATTCATTGAAGTGAATGATGCTTTTGAAATTTGTATGTAGTAGCCAGTAGTAAACGTTGATGCTATTGAACGAATCGCAGTAGAGAGAAAAAGAATGAATGAAAATGATACACAAAATCACCGCGCCGGGTTCCAGAGCGCTAGTAGCACACATGCAATTTATGAAGCGGCTAAAGATGATTATTTATATATTGAATGGATAGAAATGAAAATAATCATATTTATTTGAGGCAATATTAGATTAGAAGTGGAATTTACATCGTCTTTAATCTATATCTTGTATATTAATCTCCCTTTCGCGAAGGTAAAATCACATAACATTACGTAACCTCACTTAATTGAAAGATACATTGTGATTGTTTTTATCTAGTGTTATTTATTATGCTGAATGTTTCTATCTGAATTATTAAACATTTTGTTTTATTATGTTTCAGATAACAAGAGCTAAGCAGATAATTTATGAATTCGAATTATAATAATACGTTTATAATAAGAATTTTATCGAATAATTGTTGCTGAGATTATTTGTTATGAATTTATGAAAAAAGAAAACATGATCGGTTCAACTGCACACAAATTTTCTGCTGAGTGTCGTACAAACGACATTAAAATACATGAGAATGTGAATTTTTATCAAATGGGATTAAAGCAGAATATTTTGGATGGTTTGATAAATTGCGGTTTTGAAAAACCTTCGCCAATTCAATTGAAAGCAATACCATTGGGACGATGTGGATTCGGTAATGATCAATTTGTTATTGGGATTAATTCTTAAAATTCATGAATTGTACAACTGTGTTGATTTCACAGATCTGATTGTACGGGCAAAGTCGGGAACAGGGAAGACCATTGTATTTGGAGTGGTTGCTCTGGAAATGATTGATATTGATCTATTATCTACTCAAGCATTGATACTGGCACCGACTCGAGAAATTGCGATACAAATCTCACAAGTCATTGAATCAATTGGATCCCAAATAACAGGCAAGTTGTTGCTAAAAATTAATTTTACTTTTGGATCAATGTTAATATTGACACTGGATTCAATCAATTTTGTAGAAGATACTATTTGAAATACGGCTTTCAGGATTGAAGGTTGGTTGCCATGTAGGTGGTATGGCTTTGCAAAGTAATAAGAAACAGTGTGATGTTTCTCATATTGTTGTGGGTACTCCTGGTAGATTGAAGCATCTCATTGAGATTGGAACTCTTCGAGTCGACAATGTCCGCTTGTTTATTCTTGATGAAGCTGATAAATTAATGGATACTAGTTTCCAGAAAGATGTGAAGTGAGTGGATTTTCTATTTGAATTAATCTTACGTTCAATTATGACTACTTGTTATGTAAAATTATCAAATATTTTCGATAGTTACATGTTCTTCAAGCTGCCAGAGAATAAGCAAGTCATGTCGTTGAGTGCAACGTATCCAGGTGATTTGGAATTATTTGTAGCGACTTATATGAGATCCCCAATTCACTGTACACCCGATAATGATAATGGTGATGATGGTCCGATTTTACTGGGTTTGCGACAATTCGTAGCGATTGTTCCCTATCATCCTAACGCTATGAAACAAGTAATAATTCGTGATAAATCTTTTTTCAATTGCCATTATATTTCGATGTTAATGATCTTTTTAATGGATTTTTATCGTAGGTACAAATAAAAGTTCAGGAATTGATCAAAATATTTTCAAATATCCCATTCAAACAAAGTTTGATATTTTCCAATTATCAATCAAGGTATGAACTATGAATTACATTAGCTGTAAAGCTTCATTGTTTCGTTAATAATTGGATTTTAATTTTCAGAGCACAATCGGTATGCAATAATATGAACAATGCTGGATTCTCATCAATTTATATTGTCGGTAATCAAGAAATGAAAAAACGCTTGCAAGTAATCGAGACATTAAAAGCATTCAAATGTCGGATATTATTCTCAACCGATTTAACTGCACGGGGTATAGATGCAGAGAATGTTAATTTAATAATTAATCTAGATATTGCTCACGATGGTGCTACGTATCTCCATAGGATTGGCCGTGCTGGTCGTTATGGCTCTCATGGAATTGCCATTAGTATAATTTCAGAAAATGAAATAGAGCATTTCAGGGAATTGATGTTGGCAGTTGGTGGTCCGGATTTTTCACTCCTCCAAATCTCAGATACATATTTGAAAAACATATGGACAACTAATGACGATAAATTCATGCGATTCAATGTAAGTGATGGAAATGTCAACAATACTGAAGATTATGAACACATTAAACAAACTGAGAATGGGATAACTATTCTCAGACAAGATAAAAATATTCCCGAAGTAACTACGGATGAAATCAATGGAATTCAATCAGTTTACCAAAATAATTCATTATCCAATGACAAAGAAATTTCATCGGAGGAAGATACAAAGAATGTTGAGAAAAGCAAAATTTCATCTCGCCGGGATACGTGTAAACTTGAATCTAGTACAAAACGAACGAAACCCCGAAAAACAACAACAATCGAGGCATTGATATGTAAAACATATAGCGATCACAATGAAAATCTCGTTCAAACAAGAATACAAGCAGACACATCGTCGAACATCCGCAATACAAAGGAATTACATTTGATTAACATGAAGCCATTACCTGAGAAGCCATCAGTGCTTCAAACATTGAATGAAGGAGTTCAATTTCTTGTCAATTTGACTGATCTCTCTGGTTTGGAAAAACTGGACGGCGATGAGTTTGATGCAGTATCGTTCACGAATTATGATATATCCCATGAAAAGCTAACAAAAGTAACAGAAAGTAAAAAGGAGACTAGTGAATTATCGGATACATTCAGACATGCATCTAATTGTGAGAGATTTCCGGAATTTTCGGTTCTAATAGACTTTCAAAATCATTTACGATCGAAGTTAATATCCGAAATGTCACCAGTAACATCGGATGAAGATATGAATGAAGCAAAAATTGTAGTGCCATCAGATATCCTACAGGATGCTCGTTTTTGGGATAAGACAATCGATTTAGAGATTAATAACTTGAATGAAGCACTATCCCATGCAACAATGTTTTCAGTTATTGATGGTGGTCGAACATGGCTTTGTGCCAAGTATTGGTCTGCCTTGAAAGTTTTCTTACGAATACAAAAACGTGTGTGGCTTCACCTACATCCAAAACTTTGTTCTGAGAGTGAAAGCAAAGATATGAGTTCAACTACAAACTGCAATCTTAGCGTAAACGCCGATGCACTGGATGCTGCGGTTAAAAAATTCAAATGCAATCATTGTGAATCAGAATTAATATTCCAGTTTCTGCACCCTATAGAAACGAAAGATTCATCATCTAATATACTATTGGGTGATAAAAACTTAGAAGATTATCATGAAGCAATCAAGTATTTGAGTTCTGCAAATGTGAATCATCGAGAAGAACAATTGAAATTAATAGAAAAATTGTTTATATTTTCTAAAACTGAACGATTGAATTTGGAGCAACAGATTAAGATGATGAATAATGGCGATGATAGTGCAACGTTCAGTGACGTGGTAGAGCTTATAGAGAAAGAGAGGAAAAAGAAAAAAGCACTGATAAAAATAGAGAAAAAATGTATTGAGACTTCATCCATTCTATCGAATTCTTGTGGTATTGATGCTAATTCTGGAATTACACATGGAAATATGACCAGTGATTTATCCTCGAATATTGAGAAGATGAAAATAGCATGTGAAATAACTGATAGCATTTCAAACTCGAAAATAGTACCTGATGGAATGAATGGTACAGTTGTATCTCGAAATAAAGGAAAATTTAAAAACCAAATGGTGCCGGTCCAAACAAATAAAACCCGCTATAATATAACTCCGAAAGATTCTACAATATCTTCAAACGATGACATTGTATGTCCAAATACTGCAGAAAATGAAATTAATGGATTTGATACAGTTATTGAAGAGAGAATTCCTCCCCGAAATAATCATGTATCGAGTCAATACTACAGCACAGGAATCGACAACTCCGTTGGAGAAATGGTTCGTGATAATCTTGTGATGAACATATTCAAAGTCGGCATCAAAGTTAGCTATTATATAAATTGATCGTATTTATCAACTAATTATGGTTTGTTCTAGGTGTCCAATCATTGTCAAAGAAGTTCTGATGTAAATAACACGAGGGTATCAAATAGTTGTCACTGGCAATCACGATCTATTACTTGTGGCATCGACTATGAAATGAACACAGATGTTGAAAAGTTCCTCAGTGAATTACGTATTCAAACTGAACAAAAACATCTGACAGAATATATGTCTCTGATGCTGAATAGGCATTGACAATATATGCACATTTCATTGTACAAATATTAAACAAATTTTCCAAACTTCTGTGCTGCATCACTTCTTTTTCTTACATAGAAATGAATTAGTCACGCAAAAATCACGACCAACAACTTTAAAATTGCATTTCGATTGCATTTCAACATTTGATTATTGTTAAAGTTCCCGAATAAATTTTCAATACAAAAGCTTCAATCAATCATCACTTACTGATAGTCATCAGAAAATTGCTAAATTTCATATTCGTTGATCAACCATTGATTTCAATTCTTTCCTTTCGATTGAATTGGGACAGATATGAATGCATACACTAAATGCAACACTAATGACGTGGTAAATTGTAGGTACCAAAAAGAAAAACTAGAAACAAAAAATGAAAACGCCGCAATTTTCATTCATCTCTTCAACAAAATCATATCAACTAAAAATTCCCACCAACGATACCGAAACTCTCTTCATCATTTCATCAATTTCAAATCAGAAATTTCAAAACTTCGAATCAAAATAACAAATTCATCATCATCACCAAATATCCTTCCAACAAATAAGAGACAATTCATATTCATTAAATAATCCTGCAATACAAAAACCCATTAAATTATTGAACTATCCCGATTAGAAAGCTCATCAATAGCAATTGGACCATTCAACAGTATTTAAAACCATCCAAAAAAGACTAATAACTCCGAATAGTTTGAGTTACAACTTCGTAATAAAGGTAAACGTCATCCAGGAGCAAACCGCGTGTTAGATACGCAGCACGTGACAGAAAGAAAATAGAAAAACTATTGAAGCGTACTCGCATTTACTCCCATCCATTATCCATACATTCAAATCTATGAGTTGCCACTCACACACACACACCCAAGCACACACTAAATAAATGTTATACATTCACACAGCCACATTCGCTGTGTAAAAAGATGATGTATAGCGCCAGCCGGTAATTGCTCCGTATGATCGTTCAGACAAAGTTGTTTCATCATTTATCACATGAATAATTCTCAATATCATTCGATCAACAATGGCTCATCAATTGTTGTCATCGGCTAGTAAATTGGAAAAATTGCTCCTCAAATCGTTGAAAAACAGCCGATTAGATCGCTTCCAGGTACCATTGCACTGTAACATAACCTCACATTTATAGTATGATATAATAATATTTCATCGTTTTTTTTACACATTAAGGTATTAATATTTACAATCAAACCTCTCAATTGAAAACAGTTACATTGATGTGATAGACTTTTTATCAATAATATTTTGACGTTCATTCATGTATCTTTAATTATTATATTTGTGTATGCATCTTAATATATATGTATATATCTAGCTAATGTAAAAGTATTGCACTATTTCTTGTCATAGTTGTCAGACACTTTATCGTTTATCAAAACGAGCCCAAGATTACTCTACCTCGAGAAGACTATTCAAGAGCAATGGAGACTTTTGTCAGAAAAACCACCGAAGGGTTTTGAAAAATTTTTTAAACCAGGTATGATGAATATTTCTATATAAAGTTATTTAAAGTTTATGTGATTGTATTTTTATGAGCATGTTGATCGTTTGAATATTCTGTTTTGTCCAACAGGCGGTTCTAATCAAGCAGAGGCGAAAGGATCGCCAGTTAAAAGAACTCCAGTATCAGAAAGTAAGCAGACATCTAGTCCACCACCGACGCCGCCACATAATGATCCATCAAAGACACCAGTCAATCAGTATTTATCCGGGATTTTTGGGCCAAATGTAAAAAGTGGCGGCGGTGGTGGTGGTAGTGGCAGTGGTAAACCATTTGATGGAAATAACAACGGCAAATGGCTTCTTGCTGGTGTTATTGGTGCGGTTGGATTAGTTGGATCTATGATGATGTTTGATCTTAATAGTAAAGAAATTACGTGGCGTGAATTTGCTTATAGGTATTTAATTGGTGTTATTAATTGATTGTTTGGTTTGTCTATTGTGAGATTGAGGACATTCATTTAATGATGACGATATATTCATTCATTTACAGTTATCTGAATAGAGGAATAGTCGAGAAGTTGGAAGTTGTAAATAAGAAATGGGTCCGAGTAAGATTGTTACCTGGTAACACAGTCGATGGATCAGTAAGTTCTAATGTCAAACATAAACAGAATTAATGAGAACAAAACAAAAATTAGATGAACTTATCATTTTTATAGACCTCGTTATGGTTCAATATTGGAAGTGCCGACACATTCGAAAGAAATCTAGAGAATGCGCAACTTGAATTGAATATTGAGCCACAAAATCATCTACCGGTTGTATACAAATCTGAAGTAGAACCATCCACACTAATTTCATATTTACCAACGCTTCTTATTTTAGGTGTAGTATTTATTACGTTTTTTCGACAATTCAATTGTTCAATCTACTAATTTTATAGTGTTTGATTGTTCTTAGCTGTTCTTATATCGGCAATGCGTCGATCTGCCGCGTTTATGGGTGGAAAGGGTGGGAAACGTGGTGGACTATTCGGTGGAGTAATGGAGTCAACAGCAAAACTCATAAATCCAGATGAAATTGGTGTGCGATTCAAGTATGAAATATATTAATAATTCAATCGAACTATTAATTGAAAATTGAATGTATGATATTAATATTTATCCAACAGAGATGTTGCCGGTTGTGAGGAGGCAAAGATAGAAATCATGGAATTTGTTAATTTTCTCAAAAATCCGCAACAATACATCAATCTCGGTGCCAAAATTCCAAAAGGCGCGATGCTGACAGGCACGTGTTATTCTTTTTGTATTTCCTCAGTTAATGCATGGATCCATCAAAATTCCAGATTTAGTAAACGACTTATTATATTGAAGGTCCACCGGGAACTGGTAAAACTTTATTAGCGAAAGCGACGGCGGGCGAAGCAAAAGTTCCATTCATCACAGTATCAGGTTCAGAATTCCTCGAAATGTTCGTCGGAGTTGGTCCTTCCAGAGTGAGAGATATGTTCACAATGGCACGTAAACATGCACCTTGTATATTATTCATTGACGAAATTGATGCTGTGGGTAGGAAGCGAGGTGGACGAAATTTTTCTGGCCACTCTGAACAAGAGAATACTCTGAATCAACTCTTGGTAGAGATGGACGGTGAGTTTGTCCATACGATTTTGGTTTAATGCATCAACAAACCTTCGAACTTAGCAAATTTATATTATTTATGATTTTCTCAAAGGTTTTAATACGACAACAAATGTAGTCGTACTTGCTGCCACAAATAGAGTAGACATATTGGATAAAGCTTTGCTACGACCAGGTCGGTTTGACAGACAAATATTCGTTTCGGCGCCGGACATCAAAGGTCGCGCTTCGATATTTAAAGTTCACTTGAAACCACTGAAAACGACCCTGGACAAAGAAGATTTAGCACGAAAAATGGCGTCATTAACGCCAGGATTCACTGGCGCTGATATAGCAAATGTTTGCAATGAAGCAGCGCTCATTGCAGCAAGAGATCTTGCCGATAATATTCAGATGAAAAATTTTGAGGCAGCTATTGACCGTGTAGTTGCTGGAATGGAAAAAAAGACTAATGTCTTACAGCCTGAAGAGAAAAAGACGGTTGCCTACCATGAAGCTGGTCATGCCGTCGCGGGTTGGTACTTAGAACACGCGGATCCTATATTGAAGGTAATAATGTGGACATCCATATTCAGTATGAAGTTATTATTGATTGTGTTTTGTTCGTACTGCATTCATAATGGCAATTAAAATGATATTCATAGGTGTCCATTATTCCTCGTGGTAAAGGCTTAGGATACGCACAGTATTTACCGCGTGAACAATATCTCTATTCGACTGAACAATTATTTGACCGGATGTGTATGACCTTGGGTGGACGAGTGTCAGAAGAAATATTTTTCAATAGGATAACAACAGGCGCTCAAGATGATCTACAAAAAATCACGAAAATTGCCTACTCCCAAATAACAGCATTTGGAATGAATGACAAAATTGGTAACATCAGCTTTGAACAACCGCAACCGGGTGAGATGGTATTGGACAAACCTTATTCAGAGTATACAGCACAATTGATCGATCAAGAGGTGCGAGATCTCATAAAGAGGGCATATGATCGCACCCGCGAATTGCTACTGAAACACAAGGACGATGTCACAAAGGTAAAACTTGTCCTTCCCATAATATAACATTTTTGTTCATTTTGTTTGAAGCGAATCCGTGCAACACGGCTTTTATAACTGTTTCAATCTTCTTGGAATGCGTTCATTTTTCGCATGCATATTCGTGACATTTGGATATATAGAATCGTGCAGGTCGGTTGATTGTGAAGAATTATAACATCAAACGCAATTTGATTTTTTATTGCATATTGCACTTGCTTACAATCCGTTTGGAGCATATATGTGAAATAATTTTTCTGGAGAGCAAGACGATATGGCAGCTACGGAGATTAATGTTCTAACTGTATATCTCTACCCAAGTTTCTATATTTATCAAGATAGAATTGGTACAAGCGTATGGGAAAATATGCGTGTAATGCCATAGCATTCAAATATTGAAACTCACCTAATGGAATGTAATAAAAAAAAATGTCACAATGATGTGTTCATCCAACACAGTAATTTGTTAGAGTGAGAAATTGTCTGATGATTCATATCGGGAAATTCGAATGATAAGTGAGAAGACTGCCCCATTGCTAGAGCTATCAAAATCGAACGCAGATAATGTGATATATTGAAGGTAGCATACCATAAATTTCTTCCCCTTGTATTCTCTTCATCGAGAATTAATGGGCCATAATGTACCATTTTAAACTATATGGGTGCTTGAAGTATCTTGCCTTTAAATATTTGTCTTGATTCCGAAGATGCAAAGAGAATATTCTGCACACTGAATATAATCAATTAATAATTATTCTTCAGGTGGGTGAACGACTATTAGCAAAAGAAATCCTGAGTCGTGACGATATGATTGAGCTTCTTGGGCCCAGACCTTTCCCAGAGAAATCAACTTATGAACAATTCGTAGAAGGCACTGGTTCATTTGAAGAAGACACAACATTGCCAGAAGGTCTTAAAGAATGGAACGTCGAAAAAAACGAACGTAAAACAGGGGAAAACGGCGAGGAAAAAGGAAATGACACAGTCAAGCCTGCAAGTACGGAACAGGCTGCACCTGCAACTGCAGAATCGTCAAAAGATAAACAACAACGTAAATTGTAATCCCAAATTTTCCCTGTGTAGATTATATACTTTTTTGTGTACCTCATTTGTGCTTTGTACAATAGTTTATAATATATAAACAGCAATATTGAATGTTTTTATCTCCTGTTTGTGGAATAAATATGATTCTTATGCACAATTCAAAGAGGACATTGGAATTCAATATAATATATTGTTTATATCATTTTGTAATGATGAAAAAAGTAATTTAATACATTACCATCCGAGGCTACCATCTGGATTGTTGGAATGTATTGAGAAATTAAACAATTGTATTTTACATGAAACCTGAGTGATAATTATAAAACAATTCCATCGCACAACAAGGAAAAAGGATTTGTTTCCATTCACATACGTATGGATTTATCATTCTATGAGTATACGATTTGTATGACCATGAGTGACTACCGTGTACAACTCCAGGAGAATTAAATAACTTTCTGAACAGCAGAAATAATTACTATTGCGAATTATTGTCATTATCAGTATACATATAACTGGACTTTTTTTCACCTTATCAGTCCATTCACTCAGTATTAATTGTGCTATGGAGTTTACAAATATTTTTTTCCTTTCCACGTGTAATTGAATGGATAGACTAAACGAATTTGGTTTGTCTTCATCACTTCTCATCATTAAATATGGTGAGTACCTATGTGGTTTATAAGTAATAATGTGCCATAAATTATGAGGATATACAAAAATGTAAATTTTCGAACAGAATATTATGTTGTGATTACGGAATTATCAGAATTATCTTTTGTGTTTGATATTGGATTATAGTTTATCATTCAAAAAGATATGCTAAAAACAAATTGTGGATTATGTCACCAAATATATTGAATGAAATTATAGATGATTGAATAAGTAGTGCAACCTTATATTCTCAGATCCAATTATAAATTTATTCAGAATAAGTCATACATTTATCGTCTGTCATGAGTGCTATATTTATCGTGCGATTGAAAATTCTGTTGGAAAATGATTTGGGCCATTAGAAACAATTTGAAGAAAAAAATAAAAAATGAAGACAAGCCTGAGCAATTGATTCATTGAGTTTTTGTTGTGATTCTGTAAATTTCTAATTTAGTACATTGGGTTACTACCCTAAAAATGTCTTCAAGCTATTGATGATCGCCAATTTGATTTTCATTTTGGTATGGTCCATTTATCTATTCGTTAAAATTTTATCATAGTTTTTTTATTGCAATGTTTTGACGTTATAATACGAATGAAAATTCGATGGATTTCCGCTCTCCAAATACCATTTTGATATCTATTCATTATTCATCAGACTCTCCATCAATTCATTATATGACAATTAATTATTTATAACAATCATGTGTGAAAGTGGGTCAATTGGCTCGTCAATTTTCAAAGTTCAATCACTTCATCTTATTTCAAATACCCAAAATATATTTATACCTCACATAAAAATGAACTCAGTCATTGATGTGAATAAACTATTGGTCCAATTAATAATCATTTTAATTCTTTTAGCCAACGATTTTCATTACAATATGTTTTGTTCTGTTTATGAAAGTGCTGTGGATAATTTTGTTGATTGACTTTATTTTCAATTTCCTGAATAGAAATTCTGTAAATATTGTTCAATTTAATTATCCAATCTTTCAAAATGATTTTGTATTTACTGTCATTCATCAACTAATTGAATCAGATCCAGAATCTCAATCTTGAACTTCATAACTGAGTATTCGGTATAAAGTATATATAATTACATACAGATATGGTAGTTATATGTATATGTATATGTATCAGAAGTTTGAATGAATTTGCAGGTATATTGCATATTCCATTATTGTATGTATGTTCATAGTATTTTAAGAATTCATTTCACCATTGCTTTCTTTACTGATATATATGTATATATATATAATGACCATGTTTACAACTAGAATTGAAAACTCCCACCTTTTTGCATTGCGCATTCTACAAAACTATATTGATTTATTGAGTAAATCGTATATTTATACATAGATTATCCGAAACTAACATAACTTAATTTCTACAATTTACTAATTAAGTATCATACAATCACTAAATTATTGCTTTGTCGTACCTTGTATCACACTAATCTATACCCTCTTGACCACATACCAGCTTTGTTTTACATTTTATTTCTAATTCATATTTCATCGAGTATTCTGCAAAGCCGATGTCATCAGATATGGTCATGACATTAATTATCTTTGTTATTATTGGTGGATGTGCAAAATATTCTGTGGATGGTCGTCTGAAATTGGATGCATTAGTGGTGCAGTGGACATTGTTGATATTTTCATCATCATTTGCATTAATTTTTAGACATAGAATATTCATGTGTGATTTGCAATTTGAATCAGTTACAATGTTACACTAAATACGAAGGAAAAATTTATACAAATATTTCAATGGAATATTTTTGAATATTATATAACGCATATCACCAGTGGGATATATTCTGTATTAGTGTAAAATATTATGAATCAGATTGATAATTGTCAATATTAAATCTGTCGTGTTATGTTTTATACCATAAAAAAAGGTATAGGCCGTTCATTTTTCTCAGCATTGTGGAGAAGAATGTTGACATGTTTTATTTAAATTGCGTTTGAAGTTTTTAATTCTTTTTCATGAACTGAATGTGATTTGAATTAACTATGTCTTATCTGGTTAGATTGGACGAATTCTGATCAGATCCAGTTCAATGACAGATTTTTATTGTAGGTCTTCTTGAATCTTGAAGAGTTAGGTCATTTTGAAATTGAATACAAAGTAATTTGGAACTAAGAAAACATTCAACTGTTGTTCTATATGAATTGTCTTATTGAATCTTTTAAAATTGTTTGAAGTTTATGTTGATGATTCTAACAAGACAAATCATTAGAAATGTGGAACGAGTTTTCGAATTGATAGATTTTTTTTGTGGTAATCACTTTACGTTGAATTACACAATTTTTCGTTAAAATAACATGAGCATTTGTGATAATTGTTTTGATGTTTAGGAAATGTGAATCTTACATCAGTGCTTACAACAATTACGAAAACTCTCGTTACTTTTAGTATAATTAAAATTACTCTTATAGTTACTTTTGTCTATGATATTGTTAAACTAATGTTTTCCGGTGGATCCAAAAATTTTTCAATTTTTTTATGATCCTACCGGTTGAGATCATGTAGCTGATATACTGGAGACATTTTCACATAGAGATGAGTGGATGGAGACATCCAGATGAAAGGATAAAACCTTAGAATAACATTTTCATCTGAATTCAAATCCTCCAAATTCATTCAAAAATGTTAATGTCTCTCAGGATGAATTTTAAATGATGCTAAAATTTTCCTTATTATTAAGAGACAAAAATTTCAAATGAAAGAAAAAAGATTAAATGAGAAAACGGACAAAACATGATCAGTTTATGATAAAAATATTCATTGTTGTGTACAAATTACAAATCACGAAGAAATTTAAAAAAAAAATTAAAATAACCACAGAGATTTTAAGCTTCAGATAAATCCGAGTTTGAACAAGCTTTCAATAGCAGCTATCAATTACATGCTGACCTTCGTTCACGTCTTACTGACAAGCTGATTGTGAAACCCACTACGGAAATTGAATTTCTTTTCTATTAAGCTTCTGATTCACTAATAAAAAAAAAACTTTTATCATTTATTCTACTAAATGAATAGGAATTTCATGCCACAGGTGTTATTTCACGTGTTCTTATATTACTTATTACTTAATTAATAGTATAATTGTACAAACTTTCGAAGTTTGGTCCAAAAATTATTTTGGAATATCCATTATTGCCATATAGATATGAATTAAAATTACTGTTTGCTTAACTTCTCAAATGTACGCAGCTAATCCTTTCAAATATACAGAACATATCCCAGTAGTGATTCAATTCTATGCGAAATATATATTTATATGTACAAAATTTTTCTTCGTAGAGTTGTAATAAGAAAAATTGATGACTTTTCTGATTTAAAATCGGCCTTTTTGGTTTTTTTTGTAATGTTATCTCTGACACCCTATCAATGTACGTTTATGCATGTGATACTGAAAAAATAACCTGAGAATCATTCGATGGTGTTAAATTATTTTTTTTTGTCCTTCAATTTTTCTACATTGAACACAGTACAAAGCCGGATTAATTAACATATTTTATTCCATTTACAAAAGGTTCTTTGGATTGAACGACTAGCATTGTTGTGAGTACCATAATGTTGGAATTTAGTGTTAGAATTTATCGGCTTGGCCGACTGAATTTTCATCTTATGCTATCAATCAATTAATTAATATATATGTATGTATATATATATAAATAATTATATTGTATCACAATCATTGAATCCTACGTGTTTACCAGACGAAAGGATAGAATGAAGATACATCAAGAAGGTGTAGGAATAGTGTGCACTATTGTTTTTTTTGGATAGTTGTTAATTAAACTTGGAATGTTTTTAGTTTGATGAAAGGTCTTGGTCAAAGTGGATTTCTTGACATTCATCCCATGAATTTCATCCAATAAAAATATTCTTGATTCGAATGAATCAATGGATCATTCTCAATTGGAATGAATGATTATTTCAATTCGATCACGAATTTTTTCTACTTTTCCAAATGAGTTCTGTACATAAACTATCTGCGTGGTGTATTTTCAAGTATAAGAGGAAAATTAATCTAAGAAGATTAGAATGAAGAAGGAAAGTTGATAATGTGTGATAAATAAGAGCTAAATTTTTCAATTTTTATCTTGGGAGTATTTGGTTTATGGATGAAGACCTAGTTAGTGTCATTGAATCCAATTCAATCAGTGCAAGGTATAATATCAAGATTGGTTTCTACTATTTTAAATTATATCCTACAGTATCCATTTTCACAAGTAAATATTTTTCATGGATTATTATCAACTGAAATGGTAATTGCAAGACCAAAAGTTAAGTGGGAAATGACCTGGGAATTTTAGAAGTCCGAGGTGTGATTGAAGATTCAATTATACGTTGATGAATTATACTGTCACTCCCATCTGATACCCTAGATGTAGTGTCTGATGAAACACATCTGCTATTCTCCTTGCAGATCGAAATTCAGGAGTCAACATTGCAAGTAGCATCAACTGGTAGTTCGATTGAAGTGCGGTGTACATAAAGGCATGTAATTAATACACAATGTCAAACGTCCTAAGCATCTACTCAACAGTGTTGAGTGCTGCTTGAAATTCAAAGTGATGGAGTCAGTTAGTGTTAATATCTACAAGTTAATTAGAGCATAAATTTTGCACTTGCGTTTTTCACTTGCAACCAACTCTTACACATTGAAAATTAATTAAATTCTCTTGCAGGTGTGAACAACACTTAACTTTTCTCTCGTCAATTGACGTACCAGTTTATGTTGTATGCCCTTGTTTTTTTGTTTTCAGGAAAATATTTATTTCGATTGATAGCAAAATGAAAGATATATGTGGATTCTTTTTAAGACAATGTCATGAACACGTTGACATTAGGATGGAGTCTAAATATTTTTCATATAGTTTGCATTTGATTTTTTTTGTTTTTCAATGAATAAATTGGACAAGACACGTAGATACAATGATATGGATTAATTGATGCTTATATTGCTGATTAATAGATAAACACCATAACGTTTTTAAGATATCCTAAGAATTTTGAATCTTAGATGGGAAGAATGAAAGGTCTCTGGTGATGAAGATTGGAACACGAAAAGTTGAATGTAAAGATTATGAATGTAAAAACAGAGCTAAAGGAGGTGATGATTTTGAAATTTAGGAAAAAGTTGAGTTTCTTAGAAATTAAAATTTTGAATTGAATAAAAGCGTCACTTGTTGAATGAAGTTTTCAAATGAAGTCATCTTTGATGCTTCATATCTTTGAAAAATACTGAAATTTTGAAATAGGATTCAATTCATAAGTGTAATTGTGGCAGACATTTGACAATTTTTAGAACTTTGAAATGAATAAATAAATTGTAGATTGATGAAAACAAAAAAAATGCTCGTGTAGAGAATTCGAAAATCTATACGAGCACTTTTTTAAATTCCATTATCTGAATTATTCAATTCTCTATTAATAAACAAAAAAGGTTTCATGTCTGCTAAATTTACGCCCATTTTGAATTCACATTTTGCTTTCATGGAATATCCAAACTTTTCGGCTTTTAGTTATTCTTCTATTCCTAATAATTCTAAAGTTACAAAATGAAGAAATTCATTTAGTTTTTTTGCGTAGAGCTTTTTTCCCCTTAACAGGTCAGATTTGTTTTGTTATTCCTCAACAAAGATGTTATGTAGTCATATAAAGATTTTGTGAGTATTCATCAGGTTTTGTTCAATCAGTCAAACCAATGTAGAATAGAAATAGAAAAGCGATGATAAAAGACAAATAAAATTCATTGTATTATGAGATTTATATTGTCTTGGCAATTATTTGCAGTCTCAGACATGCATAAATATTTCAGTTGATGTTACAAACTGTAATAATGACGATGCATAAGTTATTTAACCACCCATAGAATTCATGGTATTTAGAAGCGACAAATAGGTATGTTCAGTTACTCGCGATGTTCATTGAATTTTACAGAGGGTTCTAATTGTTGCAATATTTGAATATCACTGAATTTGTTTGAGATTGTGTACACTGATTTAACGACAAAGTTTTCCAAGCTTATAAGAGACGTTGTTTCTTCTTCCTCCATTTTTTTCTTGGACATGAAGAATGAGTGTTATTTAATTTGATATACTTATACTCAATGTTCATGATTGTAAGTCGTTGTCTAATTATTGAGATGTGATTAGCGTAGAACTTCTTGTACACTTCTTGTTCTCTTTCATGAAGATGTATAAATACACAAAAACATTAAAATATACATGTGAAATATGAAGATTCTATAAAAGAAGTAGCAAACAATTTTGAGAAGAATAAATATGTCTCGATTTTGTGATTTGTCTGTACAATTTTTTCTTTTACATTTGGTAAGGATAAAATTAATTTTTCATTGTGAAGAACAGAGGAAGATATATATCCAATAAATAAAATAAAGTTGTGGAAAAAGGTAATGCAACGTAAGTGAATAAATTTCAGTTCATTTGGAGAACATTTCTTTCTGAAATATACGTTGCTTATTTATTATTGACTCATAAGTTTTTCTTTTTTTGAATTTATTGTTATCATCACTCTTGGAGTGATTCATCTGAGATTTAATGAAAAAAAAAAGAGTCCAATCCAGAAACTCAAAGTATGAATCCAGAAATGAAATTTTCTTTATGATTGTTTAGTAGATAGTTTTCGATTTCACTGAAATTAATTCGTCGAGTTGTACTGCGGTGAGTCTGTTGAGAGGTATTTTGATTGGAATAAATATTGAAATACCTCATTTGCTGCGATTACAAAATTTCAAAAGAAGAAAAATCATGAATTTTGTGTCTGAACTGAGAAATGAACTATTTTAATGTATTCTAAAGTGGATTGTGAGTCATAATTGATCATATTATTTATATCATGAATATTCATTAATGTAACGTTGATGTTGTACTTCGTGTGATAAATAGTATCGACCAATAAAAATGCGTCCTTTATGAAACGTTAAATGTGATGACTCATTACTTTGTGAAAGACAACTATTATAGCTAGAGAATTCATATTGAGAATTAATAAGTTCATATGGTTGCTAAATCGGCATATAGAATTTTTATCCCTCATTCAGTTTAATACCAACGTATTAGGAAATTGAGCACTAATCTTGCAAACATTGAAATTAATGACACGCATTGATTACATGCAATGGTTCAATGGAATTTTGATATTAAATTGCTATGCTAACATAACTCAACACATTTTGTTGCTCTATTCAATCAAAAGTTTTCTTTGATAGCCAACGAATGCAGCAGAGTAAATGAGCTGTAATAAATAATGAATTAAAATTTCAGCAGTGTGCTGTCTCAATTGAGGAAACATGCTCGGTCAGTAAATTCAAATGATTGGATTGGTTGAATTTACACATTTTTCGTGAATACAAAATTCGAATTTGATTCGATTTATGTTAACATGGTCATAGACATACAATTTTGTAAATGTTATACTCAAAATCACAAGCACAATATTTGAGGTAAAAACTCCTAAAAAATTATTGCACCGTTCTTTGATTTTACTGGCCTATTATAATATAGATAATCAAGAAAGGTTATTAATCTAAGGATTTGTTCTTTTCTGTTGATGCATTTTATTTTTGTCATTGCTGGAACTGAGCAATTGTTCCCTAATAAATGTTTCTGAGAATTGATTGTTCGTAAACTTTATAAATTAATATTCTAAATGGGGTTTTATGATGACGAAGAATTTGAACCTCAAAAGTATTCGTGAAAACAAATTCCTGGCTATTAATTTTTTTTTAGACTGACTGAGCATGTCACCTTGAGAACGAGCAAAAGAATGAATCTCTACTTTCTATGTCAATGTGTGGTTCATAACTGATATGATATAGCTGAAAAGTGTTAGATGGCTTTCACTATACATTCAGTTATTAAAAATTATCTTCTCAATCATTATGTTCAGTCCCTACTAATGTCTTTGCATTGCACCTTATATTCCAAGGATAATTGTAAATTCATTTGTATAAATATATGCTCTATTACGCATTTTAGATTATAGTATATGCACTGTTGTGCCTAATTTATTTCATTGACTTATGTTGACACAGAGAATGGATATGACTTGTAACAATCCTTCTATGTACCTTTCTTGTCTCCAACGTTTGTGTCATTTACCAGAATCCAACACACACACGTGTGTTGCATCTATGAATCGTCTCCAGAATAGGATTACTAATTGCACTATATTTCCGGCTGTAAGAGTCATAGATACAGCGTTTGAGTAGGCTCCGGAATTTAATATAAGAGCAAACAAAAATAACAATGAAAAATAATTGTGAAAAATTGATAAAGTCGTGCACGAGACAGCACGTTTTCCACTCTCCCAACGTTGTGTTAAAAAAATATATTTT
This sequence comes from Meteorus colon, assembly GCA_030523085.1. Lineage (NCBI taxonomy): Eukaryota > Metazoa > Arthropoda > Insecta > Hymenoptera > Braconidae > Meteorus > Meteorus colon. Next base: position 41,042 of record JAPYZH010000195.1, on the reverse strand, counting down.
TGAATGTATGTATATACCTTTCATGAAGAATTAAACGAACTCGATTGCAACCGATGCTCAATTAAATGACTATAAGTGTCTTTCTAGTTCACATCAGCACGGAACTAATTTATAGAATTACCTCATTGTCTACAGAATTTACTGCAGATTCTGGTGAGTCTACATCATTGCTGCTGTCATCCCCGTTCTCTCGTTGGCATGCTGATTCTAGATGCTTATTGAGATATGACTTGAGAGCAAAGAATTTATGACACGTGGGACATTCGTAATTCTTATCCGTGGAATGTGTCTGCATGTGAGCTCTTAAATTTGATCTATCAGCGAAAGCTTTACCACAATGAGCACATCCGTATGGCTTTTCGCCCGTATGACTACGAAGATGACCCTGAAGTAACCAGGGCCGTGAAAACATCTTACCGCAAACGCCGCAACTGTGAGTGAGCTTGTGGGTGAGAACATGCATTGCCAATGCCGGCATGCTTACATAGGCTTTTCCACAATGAATGCATTTTTTGGCAGATTGTGAGTCGATACTTCTGTGTGTCTGTTTATGCCGAGAGAGGTTTGATGACGTTGCGTATTGCTTGCCTGAAAAATATATTAATCATTTATCAAAGTGATAATGGATTGTGATGAGTTGGATTATCTTACCGCATTCACAGCAGACGTAACGTCCAGTCCTCGACGTCTCTGGTGGCTCAGAACTAGTTTCTATAGAAGAATTTGAATTTTGTGTTATGGTATTGCTATTCTTTTTGTTTTTTGACCTTCCGTCAGCAACTAGTAGAGTATCATAAGTATATGAAGCAGCTTTTACTTCTGCGTGCTCAGTGGTAGTTTGCACTTCTTTATCCCTTAATTTGGGATGAGAATTAGGATTGCTATTTTCAACATCACTGTTGCATTCAGATATTGGTGGTGTGAGTGGTGGCACTCCAAGTGTTGCTTCTTGAGTAGTGATTATAGAAGATATTGTAGGTGCACCATAGGTAAATACAATCTCTTGGACTGGTGAAAGAGGGATAAAGACATTGGTTGATGTCTGTTGAACTATCCCAGTTGTGGGTTCATAAATTATCTCTGTTGGTTGAGGTTGATAGATTGTTGCGGTACCGCCTCCCAAATCAATTGTATTTACTTGATAAATAGAAGATTCTGAAGGTTGATAGATGCTGATTTCTTGAACGTTCTCCCCACCTGGAGTTTCAACCACATTCTGTGGACCAACAGCAACACTCGGTGGTGGCAGAGGGGGCAGTGACCGAGAGAGTTCCAGTAGATCATGTGCTGCTTCTGTCTCTGCTGCTGATCTATCCTTGAGCAAAGGTGTTTTTAAAGTCGCATCTCGTGGTTTGATAACATCCAAGTTAATGTGACTTTGGTGAGTAGAATCAGATCGCATCAGCACAGGCACTGTCGCTGATGTTGTGGGGAGAATTTTAACTGGTATATGAGTCAATGTCTCAGAATTGACTTGCGGATGAAATATTGCTGGATTTAAGTTAGATAAGTCTTCACCCAGTTTGACTGAAGAATAAGTAATGACAGTTGACGCCGGTGATGAATGCTCCTCCGCATTTTTTTCCTCAGATAACACAGATCCATTCTTGCTTGTTATCTCACGTAACCGAGATGGATGACAATCTGCAAATATTGATGAGTCAGATGGAATAACAATGAATTTGTCAAGTAATTCAACTTACCTCGAGATATTTGCGGTGCAGTGGTGGCTTCTATTGGTGAATTCGCAACTTGAACCACACTCGCTGACGCTGCATCTCTACTTCTACTCCAACTCTCAAATCCCCGAGTGACACTTATATGCTTGTTGCCCGCACTCTTCTTCACCATATAACACCGCGGCATATTGTCTGATTGCTGATGAATAATATACGTGATAGACAATAAAGCTCAGAGTTGAGTCCAATATCTAGTAGTAGATTGTCTATGAAATTTACACATCAACGTGATGTGTTGATTCTGCACAATAGAAATTGCATTAATAAGCAGACAAAAAATACGCAGATTGAATTTGTTTCTGTAGGTCAATGTGCAGAATTTCACGTCTACGACGAAGAAATTCTGGAACTTAGGTATGTCGTTGCACGATTTTTTTTACACAGATTTCTTTAGTCTTGTAGTATATTAGGTTACAACGTACGTTGATTTCAAAGCACGATTCTATTCAGACTGTTTTACTGGAGGTATCACTTTTTTAGTCTTTTGGTTGGCCAAACAATTTCGAGAATCGTTTGATGGTGGGCAATAATCAATGTAGAATTGGAAACCAGCTATCGCAGGTGTGAGATATTCTATTACCTTGTTAAATATTGCTTTCGTTGTATTCACGTGGGTGGAAGTTAATTTCTTACTGTCTATTTTATCATTCACTTCATTATTATAACAGCGTGTCCATCTTATAAATTATAGCACGTTTTTCTCTCCTCATGTGTCTCGGATCACCAAAGTCTCGCTCACGCATGTTTATGTTTTGATCCGAACAACGCAACGTTAGCCAGGCTGACAACGGTTCACCAAAAGCTAGCTTCAGCATCTTTTGCATCCTGTTGACACGATGGAAAATCAAAGAAATTTTATATAAATAAGTTAATTACTTAATATTGGACAGTCACCGTTGGTGCAATTGATAGGAAGACAGGCAGACAATTGGAGAAATAAGCAGGTAATGGACCGAGCAAACAAACAAACCGACAAGTGGGCGAGGATTGAATAATTAAAATCAGTCAGCCTAGTAGAACAAGTCAGTTGAGTCAATTAAGTGATTCGAGTCAGCCCAGACGGTCCGAACCGGCCAGTCAGTTCCGTCAATCCAGTTAGTCAATCCCAGCCGTCCCGTGATTTTAGTCTGCCCAGTCAGTTTAGTCAGCTCAGTCAGTCAGTATTTACCAATGTACTAACAACTATGGGCGGAAAAAGTTCGAGCTTTCATAGATCCGAGTTTGTCCACATTGAAATCTGATATCGAATAAGATTGAAATGGAAATGAATATCAGATGTGGAAAATGACTGATTTTATTTCTTGCACAAATTAATTCAGGAGCTTATTAATCTTTGCTAAGGGTTCAAACAAGTGTGAAATAGTCGACAGAATCCTCTCCCACTCCCGCCCATGTTTTGTTAATGACCAAAAAAATTGGTCTAACCCAATGACTTTTAATGGCTTTCCCACCCTTACAAACAATGCATATAAACTTCTTGCTTATAATTAAAATATTGAACAAAGTCCCTCGACTTTATTCATTCTGTTGTTTTGCCATATAATGAAAAAAAGAATAAATTTTAATTTCACACACCTCGGGTTCTTCCGGGTATCTCATCAATCCTGTTATAAATCACAAATGTTTCTTTGGTAGAGGTATGAAAACCTTTCCGTTGACTAGTTAAACGTAGTCGTTACCTAATAATTTCTGTTGCTGACTAATTCGCAACAGTGATGTCAGCACTGCTAATGCTGTGATAGTTGAATTTTCGAACACACCATATTGAACCACTATCACTACCAGTGAAACACCGACGTCTGTCTTCTCCCTCTTTCATATCACAATCTTCGTATATTCTGGTTGGTCAATAGAAAGCGGAGTTGCCGTATTATGTCCATTGGGGTCGCATTTATATTTCCCTAATCGTCCATAATGTTTCACTAGTAAATTCTGGTCGATGATTTGAATGGCACAAGAAAGTACCACCTGTGGGCGCAGAAGCAACAATTGTCCGCCGTAGTGCGGATATTAGACCGACTACATGGTTCGTCCGGGTGTGGCTGGGATGCAACTAGCTGCTTTGGGGCGCCCGCGCGTCCCTGGTCTTCAAGGCGCCTGCGTGTTTGTGAGCAAGAGTGAATGCGGCGAACAGGAAGTTAGGGGATGGAGGACGAATCAAACAGAAAAAGACCACTAGTGGTCTCAGTGGTGGAGAGCGAAGCTCGTGTCTCCTCGGCAAAGTGCGGTGCATCGATTTTGCAAGTTCGGGCACCGGACCAACACCTGTTACCGTGCCAGATTATATGGTGCTGCACACGCGCGCCTTTCCATCACTTGTTCTCTACCACTTGTCTCCTTCCGATCGATAACGACGGCAGACGAGGCGCGGCGTCGCGCACCACCCAGAAAGCGGCTTCATTTCGCAATTGAAGGGATGTGGCAACACAGAAATACCCTCAAGTTTTGTCTCACGATTTGTTCCATACCCTCATACATTATGCACATGGTATTTCAAAAGAGAACTCAATCCGATTATTAACTTTACCAGTTCTGTTTCGCTTTTATGGAATCCTGTGTAGCAGTTCCAAGCCAAATAGCTCACTAGCAGTGATGCTCAAGCGCGGTCATTATACGACATCAATAATATTGTTAATTCATTGATGTTTTAACTTTTTTATTTTATGAAAGCAGATCAACTGTACCATTGAATTTAATTCATTTCAACTGCTCTGTATTCGTATTCTGGTTCTAGAGCTTTAGTTTCTCGCATTGTTTGGGAGAATGGTCCTGGAGTTGAGTGGAGTCTTGTATTATCATTCAACTTGTTGAACAAACTTGACATCATTTTTATATCCAACTTCCATAACATTGTTTCTACAAACATTTGTTTCATTCTTTCCAACGGGGAATGTAATTCCACTGGGATTCCGGAACTGATGGTTTTCTCATTGCTAAGGTGTATTTGCGCTCTTATGAAGGTGGAATAATATTGGATGGGATCCTGAGACTTTAGTCCCTTAGGTAATATTGATATAAGGGTTGTATTTTCAGGATATAATTCTCGAGTGCACAGTTCAATCTCGTGATGTATTAAGTTTCATTTGTATATCTGTGTTGAATAGAAATGACATTTATTGTGCAACTGCAGCATGAATGAATTTAATAAAGAAATGACCTGAATATTTCAAATGTAGAGTTTCATATTGTTGTATTTTTCTGTGGTCTTGACTGGTTGTCGATGTCATCGAATGAAGTTCAGTGTGATGTGAATTGCACTTGGTTCAATGTGATGTCAAGCGTTTCCGAAATGCTTCATCCGCTATATTCAGCTTTGAAGTCATTGTAGTGACTTTCAGAGTACTTTAAACCATCTTAATTTCTTCCTACATAGGATGGAGACGTAAAATGTTTCGATATATTCTAAAAGAACGACCTTAATAGATTTGGATTTGCAGTGTTTGGAATTAAACATTTCCCAGGAGGTTAATTGTGGCGGAAGAATTTTGTTCCGAAGTTCTACAAGCGCTCCAACTTCTCTTAGTAGTATAGCAAAACAGTATTTATACATGTTTGGGAAGACAGCGAACAACTTACAAGCAACAACTCGCATTCTGCGAGCATTCTCATTCAGTGAGAATTTCACCAATTCCTGTAGAAATTACATTCAAGTTTGTGGTTTCTATCATATTCACATGTTTGTATGTACAATTTATAGAGCAATTATATTCATGCAAATACATAAAAAAAAATTAATTAAATCAATGGAAATATTTTATTTGCTAATATTTGTTGAGCTTTTTCTAAATAAATATTATCTTTATTAAAACTTTGATTATGAAACGTGCATTTTCTGTCACTTCATCAATGCAAGCTCGCTCTTCATGTAATCAGGAATCCTTAACTGTTTCTAATTCTGAATGGATCGCGGTCACGAAAAGTATACTCAACAAGAGTTCAAGAGTGCATTGGAAAAACCTGTCGTGTTTCTGAGAATATTGTAGAAAAATTCTGGTTAATTTTGCGATATAAAAATTGAACTAATTTATACAGTAGGTTTGCTGTACTATACTCATCTAATATTAAATCTTGAGAGAATGTATAGTTATGATTTTTGAATTGCACTGAAGAACTGACAGCCTGGAGTCCAGGAAATATCACAACCTTCCGGGAAATATCACAACATTCCAGGAAATATCAAGACCTTCCAGGAAATGGGATAAAAATTGAATAAAAAATAAAATGCGAACATATTTTCGTATAGTTGGAATAAAAATCATCATAATGAACATAATGATGCTTTTGGTATCAGTAATTGTAGTATTACTCCAGTATAAAAAATGATACAACAAAAATCATGATTATTTCCGTTTTGTTTTGTTAATGACAGTGGTCGCTTTTGATTGTTCCTTTCTTTTTGAGTGTGATATTTGCTTATGATAACTATAACGTCGATTGCTAAATTAATTCTATGCCCTAGAAACATTCATAGACGTAATCAATCAGATTTCAAGAAACAGTAGCAGTAAAATTTTGCTACTAATTATTCGATTGTTTCCTCAAACGTTTTATGAATTATTACAAAAGAAGTCTTGGCCCCTATCAAGTACAAAAAGATTGATGATCTCATTTATTTTATTTTAGTTCAACAGTTTAGTCCAATTTCCAATTTCATAGCATGAAAATAGTTGATTCGATAAGAAACCATTTAAAGACAAGGAAAAAATCTCACGATTTGAACGTGCTCTCATTCCATCATTATTTTTTGTTAAGGACTACACGGACGTGGTTGGCACCTTTTTCTTGACGTTGATTGATCATCAATTTTGTCAACCAAAGTTCACTGGTCGGAAAAAATAATCTACAGGACAATTCTAACAATTATAAATGAAATAAATTAATTAATATTCACAATATCATGTATGACTAAATTTTAATCCAAAATTCTCTTCCATCAAATTCAGCATTTACAGAGATTCATTAATTTTGATCAACCAAATTGTTTACTCTGAATGTTCTCCGTCAGCGTCAGGATATTCCCCGAAGTTAATTCTATTTAAGAGATTACAGTTCCGACGTAACTCAACTGACGTATCATCGCCACGCCTCAGGTCTAATAGAATTCGCAATTCAATCGAACTATGAAAGAAAAATTGGAACATAGTTCATAGGGTAGATTAATTCTGTTTGGAATATCCTGGATATATGCCTAGTCATATAATGAATATTTATGTCCTCGTGAATAATTCATAAAACGAACTGCTATTAAAAGGTTTTTGCCATATCCTTCTGTACAGTCTAATTATTTTCTTCTTTTTTATCCAGAATGAATTATAAAATACGTATTACTAATCTATATATCATGTTGATAAAATCAAAAATAAAAATGTCATTACAGCCTTTGTATAACTAAATACAAAATCAAATTTTCACCTGGAGTATAAAATTTATATTAGCATTCTACATTGCTCACACATTTGACCAGAGTTGATGTCTACCACCAGGTGTATACGTTAAAAGTGTGACGGACTACATAGCCTTTCAGGGTGTTATATACACACGCGACAGAAGAGGAAAAAACGTTATAGCAACAGACGCATGCGCAAGTCATTCTGATCGACCCACCATGACTGAGGGTAACACCTGGTAGTGCCGCACGTGCCATACTGTGGGCCGCAATCTCCCCTCAACGCCGTGCAACTGTACTCTGCCATTCTCTATCTGCGGCACTGTTTATACTGACCCCCTATACCTACTCCTGTCATTTTTCTTTTTTTTTTCCCTACCCCAGTACACTTTTACCGCCCTATTCTACTACTTCCCCACGATCCTGAATGTGAATATTCAAATATAAAATATATCTGTCATCGAAAAAATTATCTTTTTCTGCAAACCCTTTTTTTTCATCAACATTTATTTCTTCAATGTTCGCAAAAATTGTGAATCGTTTTATATTGCAAAGATATTTGTGATAGATATAAAATTCTAAAGATGCAACATCTGAAGATAGAAGAGCTTATATTGTACTGATCAAGCGCTGATCTTATTGAGACTCCGGACCCTCATCAATTACTAATACACCCATCTTTCTCTGTGTCTTTCACGATGCTATTGTGTTGGGCGCATTCACTCCCTTATACAGGCCCACTCAACGCACAGAATTGGGGTGAGCCACACTAAGGGAGGTGGAGGGATGTTGAGGGGTAGGGGACGAAGGGTAGACGTCTGCGCAGGGAAAGAGCTCTGTTATATGTTTCTCTACCGCTCGACAGTCGTTGCTGCACCCTATTCTGTGTTATTCCGGATACCTCCGGTTTCTCATCATTTGGACGGGGAGCAGCGCAGACCGCGGAATACATTCCATATGGAGTGGCATTGAGGACATCATCAACGTTAAAGTCCACTTCCATTTAAATATCACGAATGTGAAACATCGAGATTGAAAAATAGGGGGAGATAGCTGCCGTGAAAAAAGCTGGCATGGTGGCAGGCATCAACGTTCGCTGATCGTTGAGCCGATGACGAGGTCCCGTGACCTGCTAACGCCACCCAAACCGGCAAGTGCGAGTCACCAAAGGAAGCTGCGGTTTCGTGGAAAGCGGACCCGTAGGAGACGTCGACGGTTTTCAGCAACGGCAGCACTAGGAGACTCTGGTGAGGCTGAAGGTGGTTGTGTCATAAGTGTTGGTGGTGTAAGTGACGTGAGTGAAAGTGCTTGTGGAAAATACGGTGGTGTTTTCTACGTTGTTACGTAGTTTATTTCAATAATAAGGAGATTGTATACCAACTAAAATATCGTGATGCCGCGCTGTCTCATGGCAAAGAAATGGAAGGCTTATCCTTGGCCTGATAGGCAGGATGATGACGAAAGTATGGAGAAAACTAGTAGTATCAACACCGTCCAGGATGGAAAGAGAATGATTATTGAAACTGAAGATGAGGAAATTGATGTTGTTGGTGATAATACCAGTGATGGCAACAAGACGACTCAGCAACCGTGTTGGGGACCTCACAGTCCAACTGCTGGCACAACTGCCCCAAGTCCACCTCCCCTCAATGCCTCTGGTGCACTTTATTATCACGGTAAGAATTTTTTTTTAATTTAAATGCTTGATTATATTTATTTGCTCAACTGATTTTGTACTGTCGTAGATCAAGTGTAGACCACGCCCAATATAATATCTCGTGACATTTGCTAATAATTGCAAGTAGAGTAAATGTTGTTGAGAGAAGCCTTCCATAAATTGTGTGAATTCATTTCACGAAATATTGGGTGTCGAAACTTTTGGTGCTTCATTGGCTTCATGTGGATCACGCTATGATCATCGTTGTGCTGAGCCTCTGTGTTGCGCAGACATCATTCTACCCTAGTTCAGTGTTTCACATTAGGGTGGCATTATTCCCTATGCATCTTCATGAACATATACGTACTTAAGTACGTCTGGTTTCACGAGAATTTCCAATGGAATTATTTATTAAATGATAACCGATGTTATGTCGAGCACAAATGCTTGTGGCAACAGGACCCATTCTTAAATGATAATATTAAACTATGTGATAACCTTCACAATTTATGTGCTATCATTATTCAATGTGTCTTTACCAAATTTTTCTTCCGTTGTCTACTCAATTTATATCGCTGTGGTATTTTTGGAATTCATTATTAATTAATAATCAGATCAATATTTTAGGACAAAAGAGGCAAATCCAAGACTATGTCTCATCGTCTGAAGTTAATTCCTCAGCGTTTTAAATTGATATTTCATTCGATTCCTATGTTTGTTATTGAATCCGAAACATGTGTAGCTAATTTTGAAACACTAATTCGATATTGGTTATTAATTTGGTTTTTCTGTTGTAAGTTTTCGAATCTCTTCTCACTGTGAAAGATTACAACACGACATTATGTATATATTCTTTCCGGTCTGTATTGATTTGTACTTTTTTCCACGAGGGAGGATGAAGAATATTGAAAACTATCATGACTCAGAATATTCCCCTAGTCATCTGTGAAAAAGGAGGTGTTTATATCAATGTATATGCATAATGGCGGTGAATTGTACGATGGAACCCGATTCAGTGGGAAAAACGAACAGACTTGATAGCATAAACTTCATTGGTAGGTTGGTATGGAGAAAATATCAACAGCCTGAGGCGTAGTTGTGCGTCCATTCGGCGTTATTGATCGTCCCCCTCCCTCCCGTGAAATACTATATGCTTCACTAAAATAAGGGAGGTATATCTTTTCTTGATATTTTTAAACTTATTTTCATTATCTCATGTTTTATATTTATACTGTTTTGTAGTATGATAGGAATACACATTTGTGTTTGCGGTCACGATCAAGAAGATGTTTATGAATAGAGAGAACATTTTAAAATCTCTTTTTATCTGTACAATCTCTGTATTAAGAATCTTTAGTTTGGATATAAGAAGATTATGTGGATGGCTTTATTCGATTGCATTTAGCGCAGTTTGAACTCGCGTGTTTGAATGATATTTTTCATTATTATCATCATTATAATCTTAGACTGCTTCTTTATATCTTCCATCACCTTTAGACATTTCAGTACGTTGATTATTCTTAGTTAGTTTCTATGTAACGATCAAATTATTGATTTGTTTGATATAAAAATACATTCGTTGGGTATGGAAATGACGAAAGGAATTAGAATTTGGGTAAGTTGAGATATTATTTTATTGTTGACACTGGTGGTAATGAATCATCTGTTGATTTATTTAGTTTATCTTGAAGTTTCGTTGTCTAAGCTGTGAGTTATTTTAGTGAGATGAATTGAGGAGGAAATAACTATTCATCTTTATGCATCAATCAATTTGCATGAAATCTTGGATTGTAATGCAATTGTGGTCTGAATCGTAGAGGCGACCGTTTAATTAATTCCTAGAATTATTGGATTTTGTGGAATTTATAGACCTGTGGATCATTTCGCAACAGAGAATCATATCAATTTTCATGAACAAGTCCAGACTGATTTATGAAACCAATTTGTCAACTTTTTTATTTATTACGCCAATGAATATGCAATTTCCAAACGAATTTGTCTATCATTTCCTTATCAAAAAGTTTACTTTCAATTCATTTATCAAATTCAGTTATTGAATTTATGTAAAAATTGATTGAATAAAGACATTTCAATTTTAGTTGATGTTAGATAATTTCAATTGGTTACTCTTGACTTCACATCAGTTCTCAATTTCTTATAATTATAAAAGAATGAGTTCATGCATTACAAATACCATTTAAAAAACATGACTAACTTTTTGGTAGAAAAATAAAATTGTACAATATTGAAGCTGTGAAAAGTTTTGAAAAATTTAGAGTAATTATTGGTTCAACGACGTTCCTAATTGAGAGAGTTCAGTCAACTTCACCTTTGCTATACCAAAATGAACTGACCCAAACAGAAAATAAATTAATTCATAAAAGAACTTTACATTAAAAGAGTAAACTAATTTCATCTTGAGATCAAGTGTTAATATGAAAAATGTACAAAGTTAAAAATGTTACATTTCACTTCTGCCACAGAATAATTTATGAAAACTTCAATATTTATTCAATTCATTATTACAGATAGTAGAATAAATGTAAGCAATTGCGGAAGAAAAATTATTGATTTAACATCACACATAAATTCCATAAACATTTTAATTCTTTTTATCAGCAAAACTTCATTTGAACGCACCAAGCGATAATCAAAAAGTTGGTTATTCTTATTTCAAGTCTCTTTTATTCTTTAAGGTGGTTTTTATATCAGTCCAATTCTATAATACAACTTTTAGTTCAACATATGCTATAAATACACAGAAAATTATGTACTCATCAGCTAACTTAGCAGAAGTTACATGCGTTAGAAACGTGGCAACGTTGCAAGCATTCCACCCTTATAACTCCATAGTTTGGAATTGCCGCACCTTCGATCCGCTATACAGCGTTGTCACAACTCATCATGCAGAACAGCTGACATATGAATGTAGATAATCGTTGGTTTTACGTATTTTATGAACAGTTACTTACCTTCGCTTAGATAATTAAATCACTTTATACATAACGAAGTTAGACTACGCTCATATAGAGCATAAAAGTAAATTCAAGTAAAAGCTGGTGAAATACCTGCACTTTCATTATATTAAACTATTCAATTAAATTTTCTAAGGGTCATTTCCAAACAACTTGAAAGCTCATGTTGAAGCATCAAAATTGCCATTTAGTGATTGGAAATCCTGTCGTTGAACAGACAAATTGACAGACTCACAAACTATTGATTAATGTGTTCAAAAAATGTCTGTTAACATCGGGGACTTTGAAAGTATTAAGGATTGAACTTAACTGCGGTTTAACTTCGAATGATTACAATATTCTACTTCTCAACACGTTATGTATGGCTTCTAAAGTATATCCTTCTTATCATTTTGTCAATGGTTTTATTACGATAGAAGTGGTTTTTCGTCTAATTACAGCAATGATAGTCCACATCAATCAATTTACACGATAAAAATAGCTTATTTATTAAGAGGTTCCTACTTTTATTTATTGCATCGCTTTATGTGAGGAAGGAATCTCTGATGCAGAGTAAAATGCCATTGAATTCATTTCTTTCTTCATCATTTTCTCCTATTTAGCTGATTTTACTGTAAATTGATGGGACTGGTTGACGATATTTTACGTTATTTTTTTGTTGATATTCCAACAATTCGATATTGGACACATTCACGTAGAAGATTATGAGAAGTCTTGAAAAGCTATGTGAATACCTGGTTCAATTCATGTTATTGGATTCCGCAAGAACCATTCTCGCTTTGAGCTTGGAATCCCATTTAAAAACTAATCTTTTTTCGCGTGTCTGGGTTTAGTGTGCGCTGGTTCAATACCGAGGAATTCTGGCACTCATCAAAGTACTTTTTTTACTTTAGATACAGAAATTAATGAAAATGCTGATGGATGACGACTTGAATTAACGAGAATGAACGAAACCTTTGGCTTTTATTTTGTTGTAGACGCCAATAATTAGTGATGAAAGAATAATTTATGGAGCAATCAGAATATTTTGAGACGCATCGTTAAGAGAATGTTCAATAAAATGAGATCCAATTAATCTTTTGTCTGTTTGAAGAAGTCAATATTAAAACCAGAGACTTTTCGTTTGATCACTTCTTTAAGAAATATTCGCAATCAGAACTTCATATTTATGTTTGAAATTCGGATAATTTTGCAGTGGTCACAGATTGGCAAAGTTACTTCAGCTATTGAAAAGCGTAGACTTTACACCGTAGAGTATTTGTATCAATGACGAGAAGATTGAAAACTTAGACTAACTGCCTGATTGAACACCATGACAAAAAAAAGTATCTTTGAATTCAGCATAATTACAATTTTAAACATTAAATTTTTCGTTCAAGAATGGAAACTTTCAGTTCTGACATTTTTTTGATTCATTAACAAAATATATTCGAATTGAAAACAATATCATTTATTATATTGTCAGTGATATTCCAACAGTGTAAATGCTCCATAAATTTGTCTGTGACTTTTACACTGTTAAAACTTCACCGATGATGAATGAGATCATAAATTCATTTTTTCAATCAATTTTGGCGCTTATGTGAGTGAATTGTCATTTAAATATCAAATGTGTCATAGTTTTTATGGGTAAATAGAAAAGGATTAGGTCATTTATCTTCATGGGAGCTTTAATTAAGTTGGTCAATTAGAATCATATTCGTGTTCGGTCATCGCATCATGTTGACACGAATTATTGAAGTGAAATACAAGTTTAAACATAAAGCAAAGTGAATTAACTTGATTCATTCAGCCATACCTATATAACTTCATCCAATGCGACGAAATTTAAATTGAAATTTTGACTATCTGTGCGATGCAGTTGGGATGGTGATATGCGTCGGTTTAGGAAGGAATTCAAATGGAATTCATCATATTTGTTGAACATAGGGATCAAAGGATTATATTTAAAAAAAAAATATAGGAACAAAATTTTCACGTTTGTGAGTTTATTTCACTGGATAGATTCAACGAAATCGATTTTTATGGTATCAATGAGCAATTTGCGAGCATGAGTAAATTATACTCATGGATGATGCGTTTGTTTAATGAACATTTGTGTAGATTTTTTCAAATTTGAAAATATGTTATACTACCATAGATAATTGAACGTCTGTTTGATAAAATTTCAACGTGATCGTTGAATTCTCATGGTTGCTTGGCATTGATATCAAATTTAGTATGAAGATGTGCAATGCAATTTATTTATGAACATCAGCTCAATTGTTATTCATTTATGGTGAAATTGCAACTGTGGAAGTAATTGAAGTAGGATGGAAGTAATTGAAGGAAATATTGTTAGTAGAAATGTTTAGCTGAATCAGGACAGCTTCAAAAACGAGCAGAATTGATGTTTTAAGGATTGAGAAAAACTTTTATGCTCTTTGAAAACTGAAATTTGCAAATTTATGTTCGATTATAAGCTGATGAATCAGCGAAATGTAACTTTTGCGATTTGTGAGAATTTTAGGTTTAAGTACTGTTTTCTGAACAGCAATTTGGAATTTAGAAAAATGTTGGTGATTATTTTGATGAAACAGCAAAATAATTGTTGAGTTTCTTGAACTTATTGAAATTTGTTGATTTGACTTATCGTTCAGTTATTATAAGGATGAAAAGGAACAAGTGAAGTAAGGCAAATTTAATGTTTGTTCGAAGTTGCAGACTTTTCATGAAAATTTCGATGAAGTCGTCAACTTTCAATTATTTATACGAATTCAGTTTGTTTCATCTATCTCCTCTCAAAATTCCGATCATAAAATTTCTTGCTTCTATCATCGGAATATATTTATTTTCTGATTGAATAATTTCCACCTTTAGAATTTTCATTTCCACTTTTATTACGTAAAGCAACTCCAAGTGTTCTATTTTGTGAATGTACTTTTCAAACGTTCAGAAATGTTTCGCATGTTAAAATCTATTAATGGAAAGAAAACGTTCTAATGATTGAAAAATAAGTACAATGACTACAATGGTAAGAAGTGGAAATAGAACTTTTGTCAAACACTTGAGTTTCCAATGTGGTGACATTTAGAAATGGAATTTTCATTTCATGATTTTACATTTCATTCAAGATATCGAATTCATCAGTGAATTTTATCAACAACATTTCATCATACGAAATGAAAACTGCGTTCCAAATTAATATGTTCAATTCTCGTGAAGGAAGTAAACTTGACGAAAAGGCGATTCATATCAGAGTATGAATTAGTGACGCATTAATACCGCACGAAATATTATCGTGCAAGCCGATACTTACTTATTGATTAACTGGAGATATCTCGAGCGCTGACATGAAAGTCAACATGAAATACACTTCCCTTATCTATATTACAAAAAAAGATTACAATAATTAATCTTCAAAATAACTTTCTAACATGACAATTGTAATTACTGAAAAAATTATATTTTAAATCACAATAAATGAATTGGCAACTCGACAAAATATTTCTTCAAATTTAGTGGAATAGTTTTTATATGAAGTTCAGTTTTTACGTTTTGGACTATATGGAAAGTTTGTAGTAGTATAATTCCGTACCGAATGTCAGACGATTTTTACAGTTGTTCAAACTTGAAATCAAATTTTATTCAGTCAATCAATTGTTTATTAATACGTGCTAGGATAAAAATTCGTTATTGTCGTATGCTGCAAAATTTTCTAGATGTCCTCTGGGTTTTACTTTTGTACTATCACTCATATTGAAGTAGGTTATTTTGTTTTTGAGTTCAATGCAGAAACGACAGAGTCGATCGTTATAGAGTTTCATGTTCGGGGTCAATCCTTTAACATAGTACAGAATTGTTGAACTATATTTTGTTTATACGCTGCAGCTGTGACAGATTCCAACGCTTGAGCTGTAGTTGGGATATAAGTTAAGAAGTTTGAAACTATCAAAACAGATTTCAACTCTGTATATTCTGTTGTTTTACAATGCATTCAAAAGGAAGATTTTGAGCTTATTCTGTTCATGTTGTGCTTTTCTCTCTGTAGAACTTGGCACACGAACAAATCTCACGATGATCTTTTTCGGATCCTTTTATCATGTTATATTCAGGAAATAAACGTTCAATGTAAGAACTACTTTCCCAGTTGTTTTCTTCATAAAATTATAAAGCTGGATGAAAACATGTCGGATTAAACTGAGATGGATTTTTGAATTCAACATCAAATAATTCAAAGGATTCAACAACTTTATTGGCGTTGGCTTATCTTCATGAGAAAAATACTTTCAATAAGACAGTTCAATCTGAATAAAAACATCAATTCTTCTTTGGCATGAGTAATTCGAGAATTCAATATCACAAAAATTTATAAAAATTTTAACAAATAGCATTTTTTTCGCATATATTTTTTGAAAACATTTCTCATTCCTGTTGGTTTTGATCCCAGTTCATAACGCTGCACTTGATAATAATCAAAATTAAAAATTAAAAATTTCATAACTAACATCACAGTGAACTTGTACGTTAGAACGTGATTTTCCCTAGTTTACGGTACATAGTTGGCAAACAAATTGCGTTGAACATGCAGTGCTAATATTTGCTAATACAAATATTTGGTAATACAAATATTTGATGACAAATGTTTCCACAAGGTAAAAGCACAAAAGAAATCCGATAGCTGCATAGGGGAATTGATCGTGATTAAACACATACAACTTATGACAATAGTGAGCAATCAATTCTGTTTATTCTCGATTGTGCGAGCCATAAAGTCATGCAATGTTTTGTATAAATTAATTCACAATTTAAAGAAGTGCTCGGCAATTTTGTCCTACCTCAAAACGAAGAAGAATTCTACTCCAATTTCTCCTCCAACATTCACGATTCCAAATTTTACTTTGCATCATCAACTATTTTTATTTTTATAGCTCAGAATCCCGTGTTGGGTTATCAAATATTAAGCTTAGTCCACTTGGTACAATAAGTAGTGGAGTCATTTCCCTCACAGACATATTTATGTATCACCCTCATTCTCAGCACAAACTATTATTTCCCTCTTCAATCCCTACCATTGATCACGATTGCCATGGATTGAAACAATAAAAAAACAAATAACAACAACAACCACATGAAAACGTGAAAGTAAATCATTGAAAAAATTGGTATGGTCGTGTTCAGAGAGTAACGACCGAGTGTCAACTGTTATTTCCAAAGCCTGTAATAAAAAAGAGAAGAATTATAGAGAGTGTGTTATTTTTTGGAGATTATAGAAAGACCCCAATTGAGCAAAATCGGAAAACACTCAATCCAAATTGAAT
Organism: Meteorus colon; assembly: GCA_030523085.1. NCBI lineage: Eukaryota > Metazoa > Arthropoda > Insecta > Hymenoptera > Braconidae > Meteorus > Meteorus colon. The sequence continues at coordinate 23,985 of JAPYZH010000195.1, read as the reverse complement.
TGGTATAATCCGGTTTAGCCAATAAAGTATGCTCGAATGAATAGAAACCATCAAAATGCGGGATGGTATTCCGAATAGTTACAAAATGTCTCTAGAATCTTATAATTGATTTATCAAGCTAGTATAAAGACCAAGTATAGTCCATTCTTTCTAAATACAGCGCATCATAGAGTTATAATATATGCGTTCGATACAGCATAACTAATTGTCATGTCTATCAACAAGTCCTGATATATTTCACAATTCGAAGCTATTCAACAGGCACAAAATCATCCAGCAACTAGTTGCAACATTGATCATAAATTTCTAATACTTTTTTTTGCTTGCAGGTTATGCACATGAGTCATGGCTGAACCACGATGAACCACCAAAATATGCAACTTTGCGGTCTGCCGCTGAATTAGCACAACCATCAGATGCTGACTCTTCCCCACCTCATCAAGATCAAAAACAACCGAGCCTCGTCTCTCCACTGCCGCTGCAGAATGTCCAAAATGGTCTGCAACCACGTACAAGGAGTCTCTCCATGTGCTTCACAAGCACAGGCACGACACTATCGCTACCACCGAAGAAAAAAGATATTTACCGGCCGTATAGTCTACAATTATGCTCAGACGTTATACGAAACTCTCCAGAGGAAGAGCTATCAGCTGCTCAAGCGATTTTAGATTTAAGTGCATCACCAGCTGCACCAACTCGCTCCGTCTTCATTCACACGATGACACTGCCATCAGCACCTTCCTCACCACCAGTATCCCAACCAGTTAATCTTACTCCAATTCCAGTTTCTGTGCTTGTTCCCGTTCCAACACACAATGATCAAAGTCGACAAGAGCCTACGGTAGACACCCGACCACCTGAAAGTCCAGATTTCATTGCTAGTGGTACCAATAATGCTAGTAACACTAATGCGGGGAGTAACAAGACTGTTGCCTACACTTACGAAGCTTTCTTCGTATCTGATGGAAGGTCCAAGCGTCGTGCCAATACTGCTGTTGTTCCAGAAAAAGAGGCAACAATATCGGATAGGCCTAAATTCACATGTACAGAATGCGGCAAGCAGTATGCTACATCATCTAATCTTTCCCGACATAAACAAACCCATAGAAGTCTTGATTCACAAAATGCGAAAAAATGCATTCATTGTGGAAAGGCTTATGTTAGCATGCCCGCTTTGGCAATGCACGTACTAACTCACAAACTAACTCATAGCTGTGGTGTTTGCGGTAAGATGTTCTCTAGACCTTGGTTACTGCAAGGCCATTTGCGAAGTCACACTGGTGAAAAACCATACGGTTGTGCTCACTGTGGTAAGGCATTTGCTGATAGATCCAACCTCAGGGCTCACATGCAAACACATTCTGCAGACAAGAATTATGAATGTTCAAGATGTCACAAGACGTTTGCACTCAAGTCGTATTTGAATAAACATCTTGAGGCGGCGTGTCTAAAGGACGATGAGACACCGCCTTTGCAAGGGCAACAACAGATCAATACAGACTTGGAACACTCTTCTCAACACAACCGCGGTTTATAGCACCATTTCAATGAACCATGTAACGATACAATGAATAGTTAGCGATTTAAGTTTAATGGCTCCGTAACTTTTGGAGTAGATTGAATGTAGAAGTATTGCGGAATATGTAGGTGCAATCGGATTGTAGGACAAAGGTCAATATCGGGATTGTCATTCAGTCGAGTAAATATACGTCATGTGAATAGCAATAACTGATGAAATAATTGACGTATCGTCCACAGCATCAGAATTATATGTAAATTATATCCGAAATGCATTGGTAGGCTTTGAACAGAAGCCCCAGCTCGAGTAGATTGAGTAGTGAAGTGTCAGTTTGATGAATATATATATATAAATATATATATATATATATACGTTTTGATAAGTTTATAAAGTGTCATCGGATTTGTGCGGCGGGTAAGAATAGTGACACTCCATCAATGTTGACAAGCGCTAAGGCTGGGGAGGGAGAGGGAAAATGATGAAAATTTTTATCTCGGCGTTTGGAATGAGCTTAGGATTTAGAAGCGAAATGGTGAAAGATAAGATGAGCGCACGTTGAGAGACGAAAGTTTTCAAAATAGGATAAGTAGAAAAGTGCCAGTAGAGAAATAATTATCTTAACGGTAATGAAAACGTCCAATAATTGTTAAGTCAAAAAAAAAAAGAAAAAAAAATTAAATAATTAAATAAATGAATAAATAATTAAAAATTAATGACAAAAAACGGAAGATGAGGAAGTAGCATCGACTGGTAATGTCCACACGCAGTGCTGTTTAGTCATTCTTGTGAATTTATTTTGTTTAAAATTCACGAGTATTAAACATTATTATGACACATAAGCTGTGAAAGCGACATGCCGCACTTTAAATGCTCACATATTTAATAAGTGCAAGTAGTTGCGGTGACGCCTTTCACTGCTCGCACCCATTAATAATAAATATATATTGTAAAAAAAAAAAAAATAAATTAGAATATGATTTAGCATTAGGGCTGATTAATAAATTTCTAGTCAAATGCAGCAATTCGGGTGATTGAAGTGTAGTTTAATTTAATATTGCGTATTACCAACATTGTAAAAGTTTACAAATCTATTCAACAATCTATTCGTCTTGTAATTGATCTTGATATTTTTGGGGCTGCCAAGATATTCTTACTTTTTGAATTAAGCTTCTATACATAACTGCATTATTGTCAAAGTACATAATTGCAGACAGTGTAGCAACTGTTCTGTTTATTGATACGATTATTTTTAATCATATCCCTCCATCCTCACACTATCAAATTCTTTCTGCTTCTCTTTTTCTCTTGTCACATACTTTCATCAATTCAACTATTTGACACGTAAATTTGTCAAATTAAACATTTGAGTTACTGCCGATGTTAAATTTGTTCATCAATAATTGACATTTAAGAGAGGAATCAAATCTACTACTCATGGTGAATATAACGGTAATTATTAAACAGAAAATTATTGCAAATTTAATTAAATGTATGGCAGTATTAATTTTTTGTGCACATACAGCGCACATTCCATCCTAACTGTTGTCAAGTATTGCCGACGAATTAGACTATTATTATAAACATTATTGGTACAACGCCGATATAGAATGAACGAAAAAAAAAGAATAAAAAATGGAAAAAAAAAATAATAAGTAAATAAATAATGACACGCAGTGTTACGGTCTCAAAGCAATGTTTCAAAACAACGAATTCTATTATAAATAGAAACAACATCGAATAAATTAATCATGCAAAATTTATAATTATCGGTGAATTATTATCGTTAAGGCCGTGAACTAGTCCAATGCCTTTGCAATAGTCCACAGTCTATAATAAAATATTAACTGGCTGATTAAAGTCACTGGTAATCGAATGAAACCGAACGAAAACATATGACATTACTAGAAACGCAGTTTATCATCAATTATTTAGTAATACAGGAACAATAAATAATTTCCGGCAATGTAACGTGAAGTGATTCTCAATACAGTATTTATTTATTTGTATTTATTTATTTATTTATGTATTTATTTATTTATTTGTGTATGAAACATATATGTATGTATATATAATTTATTTTATTTCTATTATTTATTTAATGTGTGTCGATAATTGTTTGAATTGTGTATATTGAATCCAATTAAAATTTCATGGACGCACATTCTATAGTGGATATATTTGTCATTTGTAGAAGAATTTTGGTGATTTCATGCAAATATTCGAATTAAAAGATGAGTTCTTTTAATTCGTGAATTAAGCAATAAACTTTTATAATTACATGACCAATTTGATATTATTTTTCTTTGAAAACCAGCAATCACTGATGTCAGTATAATAATTGTATGCAATATATTATTGTTTATTTTGTTTTTATACTCCATTTAATGTTTGGTTTTTTTATAATTATGCAATTACTTTACCATATAATTTTTGCAGTCGGTCTATTGTTTTGTTGTTATTTGACAGTTATTAATGGATTGGTTCAATTCAATCAGATTTTTGTTGCAATTTCGAAGACATGTTGATTTATTTTCGTAGATTTTGAGTTTTAAATTTGTCAAATTATCGCGATAATTATTATGTTATCATAATTATGGTTATACAACGAGTCAACACAACGATTAGTTTATTTCAGATATTTGCAATATAATTATAACATTGTAATTTTCATATATCAATTGCGAGAAGTATAATATCAAGTGAATAACAACAGTACTGCGCACTGCGATGTTTGATCCTTTCCTGTTGGTAAAATTGTAGAGGAATAATATTATTAATTATAAGTTTTGATTTTAAATAATTTGGAGTCGAGTTGTGAGATTTGTTTGGTTATATGTTGAGAGGGAATTTTAAATCATTTTTTTTTGCATTTGGCTGATCTGTAATGAAAATATGGTGTCAATTGTAAAAGAATTTTAAGACAGTATTTAGCTATTGAACCAAAAATTTTGACAATTAACATTTGCAATGAAATTTATTTTGTGCTGAGAAATAAATGACGAAGTCGGTTAGATGGTTGCATTAAAGGTCTTATCAGAAATTAAGGTGATGTCATGGTCCAGTAGCTTAGTGGATGAAGGCACTGGTCGAGTACAAATTACAGAAATCTGACTTCGATCCCAGCCAAATCTATGACATTATTTTCTTTTCAGGATTGAACTTTTAAATGAAAGAGGATTACGTATGCGTTTACAAAAACCAAGATAAAGTATCTGACATTAAACTTTCTTGTATATTCAAAGTCAAAAATTATCTTTCAATATTTTTTTTCTTGATAATTGTAAAAAAATATTTGGAACTAAAATTTGATACACAAATTTTATTTGACGATTTATTTTTGGGTTACGAAATTTTGTTTATAAGATTCTTCGTTACTTGAAAGTTGATAAAGCTCAAAATAAAATTCGGGGAAAATTTAGTTTCAATTATTTTGAAATTATCAAGACAATTTTATGATTCACATGAATTTTTTTGGCATATTAGTTATAAATAATCATTTTTTAAGTGAGATTTCTTGTGATTTTTTCCTTTTTTGAGAACATATTTTCATTCTAATGATCAGCAGTCATAAAAATCATCTTAAAATTTTCAACAAACATATAATTCTCAACAATCTGTTTTGCTCGTCTCTGTTCTGTAATTGTCTCCTCTTTTTTCTTCGGGGAACTGGTAATGTGTACTTCAAAATATTATTTAGTTTCACTGCTGTATTTTACTGGCTGAATTTTAGCTGCAACTAGTTCTATAAATTCTGTAATATATTATCGATATTAATTGAAGAGAGTTTTACGCGATCATGATCAGACTTAATTAGTTGTCTATTCTCTGTTAGTGAATATATGATAATGAAAGGTTATCACACTTGCATCTATTGATTTTCATAACCAATAGGAAATCTGGCGAAATGATTGGATTTATCTCAAAGAGGTTCATTTCATTGCAGGAATCAATACAAAGGTCTGACATATGGATAGTCAGATTAATTTAATTATAAAAATAGGCGATCCAGTGAACAATTTTTGCACAAATTCTGTTCGAACTTTAATCATTTTTAATAATTTTTTACCAAAGCGTCAAAATTGATTGAAAATTGTGAATTTACGTTTTCGTTTCATCGTTATTACTTCGATTAATATTTTCAGTTATAGATTCAAAAGCATCTCAACAAAACCGACAAACTAAAAAATAGAATTCATTAAAAATTGCAACAAATCGAGAATTCAGAATAATTAATTCATCGTTTGAGTGTTTATAATTTTAAGAGTAATACAGCACAACTTTAATAAAAATTGTGCTGTGCTCTTAAAAGAATTGGACAATATTTTATCATTGAACAGAATAGTGATATAAAGGAATGTTGGAAAAAAACACGACATATAAAAAAGAGAAAAAAAAAGCAGTTGCTTCTCATACTTCACAAGAAAATACGGCAAAAAAAGGTCTGAAAATGAATTGGTTGCGAATTCGTCGATATCCATTTCACTATACGCCGTTATTCAATTATCGACAGCTATCTTGAAAAGCAATAAAATTCAATTACGTTCTTATTCAATTGACTATGCTATTCGATGAATTCAAAAAAGTGCACAAAAAATTTATACAACACGAGTCAACAATTACCGTGGCATTCAATAATAATTCATTACAATTCTCTGGATTCTCATATGATGTTCAAGAACTTGCATGATATATTTCATGTTTGCTTCAACTTCATATTTACTGGCCTTGGTGCACTACTTATGAAACTAGTTCTGACTTGTCTGACTTCCTTTGTTATGTGTAGCATCTTTTTCGCACTTTCAACTATTTATCATGAAAAAATAATTTAAAAACATTTTCCAACTACTAAATTTGAAAATAAATTCTATTTATGCTTCACATTCCATTCAATAAATATTATTTTGATGAAAATAATAGAAAAATACAATAAATTTAGCGCATTTAGACATATGCAGACCCGTCCGGCTGAATTGTTGAATTCAACACCTGAAAAATCGTCAGACTGATATTACTCTCTGTGGGAACACTTTCGTCATTAATATCGCTCATTTTTGAATGACGGGCGAGCCAAATAGAAATATCGATCCCCAGCAATACCAATATTAAATGGAAATATGATCGTATTATAGAAACGTGATTAATATTTTTAGATTCTGTCACTGATGTATAACAATACGAGAACAAAAGGAAGGAAAAATAATGAAGACAATTGCGCTTGTATAGAAAGCTTAAATATTTGATTGTGAACGATGTTATCAAATAGTCTTAGTTGCAAGCGAACACATAATTTAAAAATTGCTGAATTGCGCGAATTATTGAATAACAAATAGAATGAAAATGATTCCAATTTTCGGCAAATAATCGCAGAAAAAGTTAGTTGTTGGTGTTTTATACTTGAATTTAACTATATTTTTGTTCTGAAGATTCCACAAATAATTTGTAGCATTTTTAAAACCGTTAATATCTCCGTGTATAATTATCAAATAATATATACATTTATATTGTATCAAATTTAGAGACATGTAACGAGAAAGAAAAATTTAGCAAGTAGTAGAGTTGTCCTGTATTTTTCATTGCGATAATAAATCGAATACAATATTAAAGAATAATGTGAAAATTGCATTTTCAGTGGTGGCTGAAATTAAATTCAACTCAGGACTTTGGAAAATTTCTAGATGTCAAGATATGTTGAAATCATCTGAGATGAGATAGAAAACGGTTTGAATGACTTTTTTTTATCACTAGTTAGTGAGAGGATATCAAACTCTAAAGGATAGAGGAAAGAAAAAATAGGAATTTGGATTGAGTGAATGAACTTTTTTTGCTGTAACAAATTGTTCTTTTGGTTTACATCGACCAATCATTTTCTTTGCTTATATGACAATTAGAATATTGTAAATTGATTGGATCTACTGACGGAAATTCAGAAATATTCTTCAATGGTTCGGGAAACGCCACAAAAAATTACAAACGTTACATTCAAGTCTCAATGACTGCATGCAGATTGAGAGGTCATCATCTTTTTATTGATTGAGTGACGTATGGGCGTTTTATTGCGGTTTCGGGTTCAATACTGTCTACAATTTTGGACACAAATAGATTTACTATAGAGAGAACGGTCAATTGCACATGTCTGTGGTGGTTTTGCCAATCACAAATGATATTACGATATCAATTCAACACTATTTTAAAAATTAGATTGAAATGTTCAATTTCGTGAATCAACAATTTTTTTTATAGAATTATGTTGTTATATAATTTGATATTTTCACGGATTACATTTAATCTTTTGAACTGGATTGAAATTCTTGGATAATTCATAACTAATTGAAAATTACTAAAGATTTTAGTTCATTGAAATGTAAAATTTTTTTCGTATTTTCAGTCATCTATTTTTGTCTAATTTTAAATTCACTTTGGTTTTAGCACTTGAAATTTTGTGTTGATGAATCATGGGCATATAGATGTGTATTTTCGTAACCTCATAATTTATCTATTTGTATAAGTGTCGATTTGTTTTTGAAAAATGATAAAACAATGAAAGATCACAATTTGACTCTAATTCCAAAACCGCAGTGAACTGACAACTAAGAGACAATTAATAATTTACTTTTAGTAACAATCGACAAGAAAATTCGTAACTTTTATGATGCATGTTCGTACAGTTCAGTTGGGATGTGACAATCTTTCAAATTTATATGATATAAAGATGGTGGTTGGGGTATAAATAGACAGCGAGATATATTCACGAAATAGTAAAAGTATTTTTCAATTCCAGTTATTTATTTTTCATCCAACTAAAAATTATTTTCTGTTTCTCTACTCGAAGTAAAAAATTCATTCCTTTCTCAGTTCAATTGTAAACACTAAATTTTGATCCCAGATTAAAATTTCAAAATTCCGGTTTATTCTCACATAAATTTTACTGCATTAATATTGTATGAAGTTGAATAAGTCATGAAAGCAATAAGCGAATTCAATAAATACGATTTGAAGAAGTTTTTATAAATCTCAAATGATTAATATAAAGAAATTGAAAATTCAATTCACAATCATGAGATATCAATTTTGAGTTGAGATAATTTCTTAATAATCTGATATTTATTTTTTTGACTTTTTGAAATAAAGAAAATTCCACCCAACAGATATTTATCAATGTGGATTGTATCTAAAAGCAATTCCCACTTCGGCTACATTTCACCATCAAGAGTTTTTTTACTTATTACAAAAAAAAAAATTGTCACACCGTTGAAAATTTGCATGGGATTCAGAATTCATTGAAAATCGTTACATGTTGAATATCACCAGCTTTCATAGTAGAATAGTAACATGGCTGAAATTATTTCCCGAGCATTATTGGATCAGTTTTAACAGTTCTCGATCTACCGTCATACTACTGATAACGGCTATAACAATAGCGAATAATCGTAACAGCTACCATCGAAAATTCACAAGGGACATTATCGTTCGAAAATAATGATAATTGTGTAGTTAATCAGTTCGATGTAACAAAAGAATCAGAAAAATATATTTTTAATGCCAATGAATTATCTGATTTGCAGTTAAATAGTACAATGAAACGCTATATCAGATAATTTTGAGATCATTTTGAAATAATATCAACAATATGATGATATAAAACTTTGCCCGCAAAAGCAGAAATGTAAAATGTGTGAATTTAGCAGGCATGTAATCATTTTTGTTTATAAATAGAGAACTAAATAATTAAGGAAATTGAAGTTTTTGAAAAAGCTCGTACAGATTTTGAGATTCTCTACACGAGCTTTTTCTTATTTTTCTTCTATCTAAAATTTAATTATTTACCTCAAAATTCTCAAAATTTACAAATGTCTGCCACATTCATACTCATGATACAGAAGAGCAATTAGCAAGGACGCAACTTTACTCTTCAATGAACAGAAGTCGTTATGAATTCGATATTTCTAAATTTTTGATGTTGAATTTCTGTCTAAATTAATGTACAAATTGATGTCTTTTCCCCTGTAATTCTATTACAATGTGACATTAGAATATTTCAAAGTAATTTATGTATTTGTGTCTTCACGATATTTGTAGAAAGTATTTCATTCTTATCTGGATTAACTTTCTTCCATTAAAACAATCCTAATAATCCATTCGGTATTTATTAATCCAAGTATAATCATTATCATAACAATTTCGTGTTAATGGCCCATTTCGAAGAGATGTGATTGAACTAATGGGGGGAGAAAAAAAATACAAACTTGATTTAATCGTTATCGGAGAGCATGACGGTAGGATACAATTTGTTCCAAATTACCCCGTTAGATAAATTTTATTTTTTAATTTTGTTTTTCTTTCATTCCGAGAACAAAAACACTGAAATAAATTTAATCGCTGATCTACTTGCAAATCCATCTTAAGCAGTCGTTCTTTTTCTTATTCTTTCGACAATTCAACTCAGTCGCACTTTTATTTCTACATTTTGATATTCTAAATAATAGTGATTTTAAAAATCATTGACACTGTTTCCTATTTGCGTCATCTTGAAAATATGGAACAAAATGTGCGAATAATGAAACTTTTGAAATCCACTGGAACCACAAACATTCAAATCACTAAATTAATTTAACTTGCTGTGTCGCTAAATTAAATTAGATCAATTCGATGATACCTCTCTTAACGAACATCAGAATCTGATTTTTTTTTGGCACAGTTTGTACTATTGAACTTTAATTGATTCAAAATACAATTAGAAAAACGAAAAATCATTTACTTAAAAAAACTAAACAATAATTTACAAAATTACATTCGTCACTGTTCAAAATATTATTTCGATATGAAAATTACAGAAAATAATATTTGCTGTTTCTTAGTAAATAATGAAAACATTTGTATAAGAGACAAATGTAATCACAATTCTCAAATCAGATTAATGTCAATGATGAAATTTGATGTATAATTATAATAATTTTCAGTAATTGTGAACATATATTTTCTGTTTCATTGAATCGTTGAAAATACGTGGCGCTGTGTACATATAGACGAGACTATGAATGAATGGTAGGACGATAAAATGATAGCTTATTAAACAATCGAGCCCAAACTGTGGCCGAGTGAATTTAACGATATAATTGATAAGTAATTTTAATCTGGCGAGCGCTGGGTCCCCACTGGGCCAATATTCAATAAATATCGGTGCAAAATCTTAAATAGTTTTTATTTTCAATATTTTTATTGATTTAAAATGCGATTCGTATGCGGATTAAATAACATTACACAATTCATAAAGATACTCAACATAAAACAAACAAATACATCCACACATTGAACAACAAAACAAATTTCTAATCTATTTCCGTATTAAAAATTTCCTCGAAGAAACTTTTCTGTAGAAATTCCATTCCTACATAATTTCTATGAATAAAATTCACATTTATTTAATAAAGTTTATTACTTATGTAACTTTTCGTATATAAATTTTTTGATTACGTCAAAAATACTTCAAAGAAAATAAACTTTTAAAGCCATTTAATATTTATTCGTTCATTTTTATGAAATACTTATGTTGATTTTTATCTCTAAAAGGTCTCGACCTACATTTCATATTTTCTTTTCAGTCTAAATTTCTAACAATTAATCATTCTTTTTTGATCTATGAACGTAATATTAAATTCGATGTTATGAAGAATTTTAGATGCAAATTTTCTTTACAATAGATTTATTCAGAGACATTAATAAAACAAGAATTCTATTCAAGGAAAATATTTGAAGGAAAATATATTTCTTCAGGAAATTTCCATTTGTGGAAATTTATGCTTCTTTATATTTTATAGCGCAATTTAACATTTATTTATCGAGTAAAATTTTTTATTCATTTTCCATTTGTATTTTCTTGTAAAATGACAAAAGAATTTTACTGAACAATATGACAAAATTATCATTGTGGGCATCAGCAAGAATTTAAAAATATGCCATTATTAATATCCAAATTTGTTTCAGTTAAAATTTACTATTATGGGAAAAGCACTAATTAAAATCAGCGCAGTACTCATGATTCGAAAGTCGAAGCATTCAATCTACTAGTCAATATTATCGTTAGTCAATAATTTATCTATCAAAATAGAACTTAGTGCCATAATTTCATCATATGCCTTTTTTCATTTATTTCAACATTCATAGTAATTTTGGAATCTATATTTCTTATTAAAATAGAATGAACTATATGAATCACTTTTGCCATAACCTCTTAACGTGTTGACCACGAGCGAAATCATGTCAAGAAAGTGTGTCGCAATTATTAATCATGGACGTGGTTTCTATTTCTCATCAAGTTCTATTTACTAACCACTCTACTGTATGCTCCACTAATGTTCTTTATCCTGTTTCTCGTTCTATCAATTTCCTAATACATCTCAAACATTCTATAAGAAACTTCAACCCCCCCTTAATATGATTTAATATTATAAGCAAAGAAAAAAAAAATAAATAAATAAAATAAAACAAATAACAAACAAAAAAAGACAAAGTGCGAAATAGAAACAAAATAATAAAACCAAAGAAAAAAAAAAAAACATTGTGATGCAGCAGATGTGGAAGATAAGGGGGAAAATTATATGATATGAATCGAGAGAATATTGCATCACGTGCTAAAAGTGCCTATAATTTAATAAAAATTATTCTCTAGTAAGATGTTTAAATCCAATGGTCTACAGCAGTGTCAATTAGAAAAAGAAAAATATACCAAGTTGGTGAATGAATGGAAAAACCGTGAAGGCATATAAATAAAGCAACGATGCATGTCTGAAAATATTACTGAATCAATTAAATATATTGTAATTCAGTGATGTTATGAACATTTAAAAATACATGGAGCACAATGAATGGATATAAAAAGAAAAGATAATACGTGAGAAGAAGAAAAATGGAGCATAACAATTGCACGAACTAATTATTTTATGATTATATTCCCATTGTAATTACGATGATGTATTATTGATTGCGAACCACAAACACGGACTGAACATAAACAAAAACAAAAAAAATTTCAGAATATAATGAAAATGCTCGTGATCGCACAGTAACGTTAGACGAATGTGATATAAAAAAAACTATACTTAATAATGATGCGAGAATAAAATGTAAAATACTGAAAGAAAAAAAAAACGTGCGCATCTATACATATATACATAAATAGTTAATATGGCGTAACGCATATAATATTGTGATATCCCCTCTTTATATTTGACTGATATTTACAGGATATTGTTCCGTTTGGATCACCCAAAAAAAGCCGGGGTATTCAAAAGCAATAAAAGATGTAGGCGGTGGGGGAGGGTTCAACAATGAGCCACCCTCGACAAAAAAATAATAATTGATAATTAGTGAAATTGATGGAAAATGGCGAAATATGAAAAAAAAACCTAAAAAAAAATTAGCGGAGTAAATAACAACAGAAAAAAAAATAACATTGATACTTGGTGATAACACTATTGTCAACGTCAATTGAGTTACATTTAAAAAAATAATCACATTGTCTACTATTATATGTATGTTTGATGAACGCCACATGGAATCATAATTGTAACATGACTGTAGCCGTCTGCGAAATTAATATCGAGTGCTTTTTTATTAATGACTGTTAGATTAGTTTTGAAAACAAAAACGCATAGGTTAATAATAAAAATGTATTTAATATTTTTTAGTTTTTATTGACGAAAAACAAAAACGATAATGAGAATTATAAAATGGATAAAGAGAAATGAAAGAAGAAGGAAATTACTGAAAAAAAAGGTTAAATGCTGCAATGAAAATAATGCAGTAATTCTAACTTAATTAACGACGATATGTTGACTGCTTGTATTAATTATTGTCAATAATAATACTTGAGAAGTAACAAAAAACGTGTGTGAAAAAAAAAAGTGATGGCAAAATATTAAATCATTGTGTTTCATCATAAATAAATTTATGAATAATTCACAGACAACATTTTACATTAAATACGAACAATTGCGTAATTATTCACATTATTTATTTAAACTGATACAAATAACAGTGTATAAATGATGTGTACGAGTATGAAATAAATGTAGAATGTTATTGATTGAAATAAGTGAGATAAATGAGGAGCTGTTGAATGAAAGGGAAAAATGAAAAAGAAATGATAAGAGAAAAAGGGGAAAAAAAAAACTGGCAGAAAGAGGATGAAGGGACAAGCAAAGAAATGAAATAAACTCTTTTATAATTTGTGTGCAAATTACAACGTACGGCTACACAGTTGCCGAAGCAATACAAAGAGCAATATGATGTTATGAGAATGAAGGAAAAAAAAATTAAATAAATAAATAAATAAATTAAATAACATATTAAGTACTGGTATTAAATGATTAACAGTAATAGAATATTATATAGAAACAAAGTTGCGGGCCACCATTGACGATACAATTAACACAGCTAAAAATTACTATGTATGACGTCATTATAAACTAAAATCGTAATACTATATTTAGATTTAGCGTTTGTATAGATTTACATTAATGCTTAAGAGAGCGGAATAGGTGATCAGGTAAAACGTATGATGATTTCGCATGTTCAGCACATATAGGAGTATATAAAACAAATAAAAGCAAGATAATATAATGCAAGATTAACGGACACACCTCGGATTAATAGTTGTAATCGAGCTACAAAAATTCGTTGTATTTCATAGTGCCATATATTTGTTTTTTTGCTGTAAAATTGAAAAAGGCAGAGATTAGAATATTCTACATAATTTAATAATAATAATTATTGTGTGGAATGATTGGTGCCCAAGTAGCTCGATTGCCAAGTGCATTTTCATTATATACCAAGTGAAGTTTCAAATCATAATCAAGCTGACATTATTTATTGAACGCCATTAGTCATATTTCATTATTCCTATTGTGTCCATTAATCTCTATAAATTTCGACAGTTTGATGAGAATATCGTTCGCTTGTAGGATAGTCATTTTAACTTGAGAGGACATGAAAGTTATCACAACATAGCGGCCTAATTTTATTAAGATTAATTGAAGCAGAAACAGTTGGAAATAGAAGAATGTCAATCAAATTAAAGTGGAATGAGAAATTTCAGGGATGAAATTTATAAGGGGAAAAAATTGACATGGATTAAATTGTTTGGTTTCTGCTTGATTGTTTTTTCAGAGAATCTTTGATATACTTTTCTGTTTTATCCATCGTTTTTTTTATCCCAATTCTATGAATTTGTATTTATCGTTGCATTTCTACATTTTATTATTTGGATATAAAATGTGTCATCATGATAAGAATGACAAATTATCTTTTGAATTTAGTTGAATAATTTTTCATGGCCTCTTGAGGTAGATTTACCAGATTATTCGTTTTGATATTTCTGGTGATTAGACCAGATCAATATTTGAATATTTATGAAGTGCAGTGAATTCCATTTCATCTGTAAACAACATTATAAGATTAATTGCTTCAATATACATTTTATGATGATCCTCAATTCTCAATGTCCTAAATTTTCTTCAATGCCTGAAGCATCGACCGAAATATTAAATGCAAAAAAAAAAATAGCATGAAAACAAATAACAATAACGTTACAGTCGAAATAAATGAAATCAAGCTTTTCTCCATTCATTATTAATTATTATACCAAATATTGACAAACGTTTGTATTATTTGTAATCAACTTTGATAGAAACTTTTGAAGCATCGACTCAAAATAACGTTACCCAAATAAAAACAAAAAAAATAATAAATTTGATGAATCAGGAACGAAAAAAAAAAAACTTCTGTTAATTACCACTTGACTTTGTCAATAATCGCAATTTATTCGGCCACTATCGATCAAGTTCGATTCAATCAATTCAATGTCGGCGTTCAATTTATTACAGCAACGGCAGATCACAGAAGAAATGAGAAACGAAAAATAAAAAGACAAAAAATAAAAATAAATTTACTTAACCTGACATGTCTTCTAATTAGATTTGGACAGTAATGTTATAACAAAATGAACAAAAAAAAAATAAAAAAACCAAAAAAAAACGTTAATTGAGCATTGTTATCTATGTAATATGACATAGGATGTTTTGTATTATATTTTCATAATAAATAGAAAAGTAGAAAAAATCATGTGTTAATTACCTGTTGTAATTATTGGAATCCAAATTTTGTCATCATGTATTTAGCATTTAAATTCATCGAATGTTTAATGATTCATGATGAATAAAACAATATTATGTATGTGTTCATGTCATTGAGTTCAAATTAAACAAATAGTTGATAGAAATAGTTGAGTCCCGTCACCTGTATGAAAGAAAAAAGGAAAAAAAAACAAATTGAAAATTCTGACACAAGGCTCTTGACTTTTTCGATTCATTTTGTTTACTTTGACAAACTTTTGATATGGAAAAATGCTACAGATTTGTAACGTAAAATTGATTCCTCTATTTCCGAATGTAATAAACGTATATATTTATACTCTTTATAGTGACTTTTTACATTACAGTCAGAAAGCTGCTGAAATATGAAACGAACGTTAAGCGTCCCAGTTGAAATAATAAATTCACTGTGTGAAAAATGATGGAAAAAATTGCATAAAACTACAATTGATTTTTAATAATTTCAAATATGAAAATGTTTTAGTACGAAAATATATTTGATAATGAATATTGTCACGTTCGTTAGTAACAAAACTATTGCAGATCAGTTTTTTTTTTATCATCTTTAGAATGGATAAATTTAAAATGAAAATATTTTCTTGGACATCTTGATCAATAATCGAACTGGTGCATTCAAATTTGATGTTATTACATGAAGTTGTTCGTTGTGTTGACCATCATCCGAATTGTAATTATAAAAAAATTTCCAGAACTTTAACTTAACATTAAAAATGAGAACTAAATGAAAAACGCAGTGAATCCATGCAAATCAATATATTTTCAAGGTGAGGTCGAACAAAATCAATTAGGAACTTATTTGAATACATTTTCAGTCACATAATCGTTAAATGTATTGACGTATTTCATGATATTCTGATTGTGCAACATTGACATCTGCATTACCAGCGATTACAGATCGTTCTAGGTCTACTGAAGCTTCCCAAGTACGCGTTATTGTTCATCGACGTCAATTCGAAGCTTCTGATGGTAAATTATCTTCATATTCTTCATCATTGACAGAAATTCATCACTATGACTATAAAAATTCAGAAAAAAAGTTTCTGAAGATTCTTCAGTAAATGTTGGAAAAAAAAATACATCAATAGAATGAATTTCACTTTCATTCCAAATTTTCTATAATTTCTGATTCTCCAACATAGTCTTGATGAATTTGTGTATTTTGCAAAAATATTTGGTGTTCATCAACGTTGTTAAAACGGTTTTGATGAGATAGCGATAAATTCACCAAATAAGGGTTTCTAAGTTGTCACCCCCTATCAACAGAACGTAAATAATAGAAGAATAATTCTCGTTGATAATATAAGAACACAAAAATAGTTTTTGACAATTCATTCAACCATTATAGCTACATCACGCCACTGTGTGTTATTCAATTTTGATACCAATTCCACGTGTTCTAACTTATCTTTTTCATTACTCACTTTGATGATACTGCTAATACCAAGAAGATTTGAGTTCAAGTAATTTCTCAATGTTCAATTGTTAATTGGTGGTTTGATTTTGATATCATTATCACTCTTTTCGATTGTAATTGACCTCACTTGCTATAAAAGTCAAGACTGCCATTCAATTGCACTAGTAACTATTTTTTTCGTTTCTCACTGTTTCATGAATCGATTTCTTCCTTCAATAATTATCATGTCTATTTATAAAATTATCACCTTCACTATTGTTACGAGTTTGTTGGTATTCGGTCAAGTTCAAGAAATTTCTGCAATCACATTAGACGAGGTAGAATGAAAGAGAAAGTGATAAACAATAATTTCGAATAAACAGTTTTAAGTAAAATTTTGGAACTTTAAATTTCCTTTTCGTTCAACGAACCCAACAACTATTTTGGATATGTATTTGTTTGATTGAGTTTTTTTAGAATTTACAATTCCTGATCACAAAATTGTCATTTTGATGATTTTAAGAACTAAATTTGCCCTCAAATTCGGATTTTAACCCCAATATTATTTCAGTTATCAAAAAATACTCAAAATATCCTGATTATTCTCGTAGTATAATGGAGTATGGTACCATATTGCTTCATTATCAGGCCCTGATCCTCATGCTGAAGGGCCAGAATGCTATTGGTTCAATATAACGAAGGAAGGAAATCATTTTTTCAGTTCAGTTCATAAGTTTAAACTGTATGGAAGGTCTTGGGAGGTGTTTGGACATGGATGGATCAACGGATTCGATATGTACGAAATACTATCAGCAATCAATAATAGTAAGTAAAAAGAAAAAAATAATCTGACACAAAATGAATCGAAGTCCTTTACATAGTGATAAAGACTTGTTAATGAAATATCTATTTTTAACGAAAAAGTTCATGTAACGTTTGATATAATACTATTAATGAATTCTTCAACTTCTGATTGGTGATAAAAAAATTTAGGCGCTGGTTTTTGATCACTATTATGTAGTAAAGCAGAGGGGGGTAATTGATTAATAATAGCCATTTTTTTAGGACCACTTGTGGCAACATTTTGGAGTTTTAACAACGGTCGGGAACTGATTTATCGTCAGAAGTTCCAAAGGAACGTCAGTGGATTGATAGCACGCAGTCCAGAAGCTTCGGATGAAACGAAAACTGCACTGATTCAAACTGCTACGAATGCAGGTGTCCATATTGTATGGACGAAACATCATGAAAGTTGCCAATACGTTTGATGATTTTGTTGAAGAAAATGTGTTGGACTATGTTCTTAATTGATTTGTTTTCTTTCACGCGTTGAGAATATAGTTGGGTATACGAATGTTCTTGGTGTTTTATTATGTCCTCATTATCCTATGAATGATTTCTATCTGGTATGAATGGAAGTTGTTGATGGAATCCAAATTGGAATCGATGGTATCACTGGGCATCCAATTTTACAAATACTCTGTTCGGATTTCGGAAGCTTTTTGATGGTGATAGTTAACTCGTATCTAAATATGTCACAGGTCGGTTTTATAAGTAAACTTGATTATCATACGGAATAATTTTCTGATTCAGTATATGATAACTCCTCTACTTGAGGTTGTCATTATTTTTGATTGTTATTCAGTATGAGCAGTATGAAGATGTGTTTATATGTACCAAGTATACAAAACTGACCAGAGTATTTTCGAAATCAAATATGCAGGAACAAATTTTATGTGATAAGGGATTTCAAACGAGTTCTGAGATTTGAGGTTGAGTATTTTAGAAAATTCACTTTCTTCAGTGGTTGGAAAAAAGATAGGGCAAAAATTGATTATTGATTATTAATTGGATACCACATAAGCGGAACTATTATCAATTAAGTCTCCATCAAATACGATGAAACAAGAATTTCACATGATGAAACATATTTTATATTTTTCTGACGTTTAAATTAGTCGAGGTCACCTTGATATGAAATAAAGTTTTTTTCTTTGTTTATTTCATTTGGGAATTTTATTACAATAAATATAGTTCTCTGTTTATCCACTGGACGATTTTAATGGAATAATTCATTTTATCGTTTAATAGAGTCGATATTATTTGTGTCAAAACAAAGCTCTTGATATAAAAATATAAAGATGTTCATTTGACAGTTCGTTTCCCCATGATAGCTCTGATACTCTGCTTTTGGTAGTTCAATTGTCGACATCATTTTCACACATTCCAACTTTGATTTTATTGTTTATTTCGATGGCAGTTACCAAGAAGAAGAATTAAAATTGAATTATCTTCGAATTTTCAATTGTTTTTTTGTGATTAAAATTTGATAGCTTTCTCACCTCCATTGGTGACGTCCAACCGATTTTCCTATAAATATCAAAAACTTCTTTCTGCTGGATTAGTGAACTATTTTCTTGTTCTATACTGTTTGATAAAATTCTTTTTCTTCCTCAGCAATCATCATGACTGGTAGTAAAATTATCGCCTGCACTATTTTTATGGGTTTTGTGCTATTGGGACATATTCAAACGATCACTGCAGTCACCATAGACGAGGTAGGTTGGAAAAATAGTAGAAATGTAAATTATAATAAGGAATAACTAATCTTCCTAAGGCATCAGAAATTTATTTTTATTCTATTTTTATGTGAGCAATCAAATTAATTCATGACTTCCGGATTTTTCTTGCAGCTCACTGGTGGCTGGTATGTTATTGGTTTTATAGAAGACACTCAGACCCCTAGTGACCCTACCTCATGCCGTACGCTCGAAATACAGAAGAGAAAAGATGATAAGATAGTGGAAGTTTCTTCTTTCGTCCGCAGTGATATTCCTCTTGTGGTGACCGTACCGGGATGGTTTCGTAACTCTGAAATCGGGGAACAAAGGGTGATTCCCAAACATGGTGAGTCAAAAGTTCTATTCTAGGAATACACCCGAGTCATTCACATGATGGTGTGCAAAATCAATTCAACTTGATTCTCTTCAATATTCATTCTTGTACACATCTTAAGCCACAAAAGTTAATGTAACGTTGAAAGAAATACTGATAGTTAATCTTCTAGTATCTTCATGACAATGAAAGGGAATGAAAGAGCAAAGAGTTTTCACTGTTACTAATGTTGGATGGGAAAGAAGATACTTTATCAATAATAGCCGGATTATTTTTTCAGGTAGGATAGTCTCGAGTATTCAAAGGTTCAACAATGATCAAGAAGCGATTTTCGCAACGAAGAATTCATTATTTGGATCAAAATTGATAGCGCGCAGTTTGAATGTTTCGACTGAAGCGAAAACCACATTGGAAACGATCGCTAGTTTTTCAGGTTCCAGATTGGAATGGATAAATCATCATGAAAAATGCCAATACCCGTTTTGATTTCGTTGTTAAAATTGTATTGGATGAAGTTCTAGATTGATTTATTGTTTATACGCATTTGAAAAATACATCTCTGTACAAATAAGCTACCTTTTTTCATTTCGTTTCCATTGAATTGGATTAAGTTTGTGATCGATTTATATTTTCTCACGCGTTTAGAATATATTTGTGTATACAAATGTGCGTGGTTGATGGTGACACGCGTTAATATCCCCGGACGAAATATCGCCGCGACAAATCTAAGACAAATAATTACTGTTCAATTAATGTTTTTGTATCAATTTAACATAATTAACACATAGAGCTAATATAATAATATTGTTTTTACTACCAATAACAAAATCATATATTTGTTAGTCACCTTTGAACCAAAAAACAATTATTATTGATAAACAATAAAATAATGAATAATTATAATGAAATTTATAATATTAATGAGAACCATTAATGAGATCAGATGGTCCAGCGCCCGTGAATTCGACGATTCTTTAGGGTTTTTTTTCCATTTTTTAATGAAAGCAATGAACAATGTTATCCAAATTTTTGAGGTATATAAAATGACTTTAATAGTAAACGGAAAAATTATAATTGAAATAAAAACAAATCTTGAGTAGGTAAGAAAGGGCACTTGTTGCCCTCCTCATAAATATAGACCTGGATCGTGGGTGAAATTCTGCCTGCCTCACTTTTCTTCAAACAAAAAGAAAAAGCACTCTCTAATCAGTATAAGTGTAGTTAGTGCTGGACGCAGAATGGAAAAAAAAAATTGCGAAAAATATGCTGATTGAAATCTTTGAAAATTTAGGTATCGATGTTGTATGGACAAAGTTTGAAAGCTGCCCTGAAATAGAAGAGTTCATGAACGAAGGCGACTGTCAAATAGATTCGCCTCCAAATCGATATAATCGTAGAATATAAAAATAGTTTCTCTACTCAAATTCATGATTATCTCCAATCGCAAATTGACATGAGTGGTATGAAAATATATTCTATATTTACAGAAGATACAAAAATTAGACGAAAGTTCACATCGAATACGCAGAAACAAGAATTTCAATAGATGAAACATATTTTATATTTTTCTGATGATTAAATTAGTTGAGGTCACCTTGATATAAATAAAGTTTTTTTCTTTATTCATTTCACTTAGGAATTTTGTTCTTTATTCATCCACTGGGCGATGTTGATCTAATAATTTATTTTATCGCCTAATAGAGTCTTCAGGCTGTGTTTTCCAAGGTCTCCACTAGCCTTTGTGATTGAAAGAAACAGTTAGATAACGATATTATTTGTGTCAAAATAAAACACTTGATCTAAAAACATAAAGATGTTGATGCGACGATTCGTTCACCCATTACACCTCTGATAGTCTGCTATTGGTAGTTCGATTCTCGATATCATTTTAACACATTCCAACTTTGATTTTATCGTTTATTTCGATGGCAGTTATCAAGAACATGAATTAAAATTGAATTATCGTCGAATTTTCCATTGTTTTTTTGTGATTATAATTTGAAGGCTTTATCACCTCCTCCAACGACATTTGACCGATTTTCCTATAAATATCAAGAACTTATTTCGGTTGGGTCAGTAAATTGTTTTCTTATTCGTTACTGTTTCATAAAATTCTTTTTCTTCATCAGCAATCATCATGACTGCTAGTAAAATCATCGCCTGCACTATTTTTGTGGGTTTTGTGCTATTGGGACATATTCAAACGATCACTGCAGTCATCACCATAGATGACGTAAGTTGAAAAAATAGTAGTAACCAAAATTATAATAAAGAATATCTAAGTGAAATTCGACGATACGAAATTGTCTTTTTGTTGATTATATCCTCCTAACACTTATAATATGTCATGTATCATCATTCAGAAGCTCTCGTAGATATCTTACACATTAGGATTTCCATTCACCGAATTTGAATTTTGCTGAGATGGGTTTGTCTAACAGAAATAATTCTATCATGATGGCAATATTTATTTTATTCGTAAACAAGCAAGATTTATCAATTGCCAATAGACTTTGATAAATTCGTAGATGTCTCTATTAGTTTGAATGACCCATTGGTAATTCTTTCGTCATAAAGTTGCATTCTTGTGTCTTGTTAGTTACTATTGAAAGATCAGACAACAAAAGGTGATTGTGTATGTTTATTCCGTAATAACTCTTGGGTGTATAGGTGGCTATTGCAGAATGGGAAATAGTCAGTCATGTTATGCATAGGATATAAAAGAAAATCTAATTTTTAAGGACATCTTCCCGAAGCATCAGAAACGTATTTTTATTCTATTTTCATCTGAGCAATCAAATCAATTCATAATTTTCCAATCTTTCTTGCAGCTTGTTGGAGACTGGTATGTTATTGGTCTCGTAGAAGACACTCAAACCCTTGGTGACCCTACCTCATGCCGTACGCTTCAAATACAGAAGAAAGAAAATGGTGCGATAGAGGAAGCTACTAATTTCTTAAGCAATGGAACTTATGTTACGGAGACCACGGAGGGATGGTTTCGCAAGTCTGAAATCGGGGAACAAAGGATCCCTCCCAAAACTGGTAAGTCAATAATTTTATTTTAGGAATACACCCAAGTCATTCAGATGATGATAGTGTGCAAAATAAATTCGACTTGATTCTCTTCAATATTCATTTTTGTACTCATCTTAAACCACAAAAGTTAATGTAACGTTGGAAGAAATACTGACAATTAATCTTCCAATATCTCCATGACAATGAAGGGGAATGAAAAAGCAAAGATTTTTCACTGTTACTAATGTCCGATGGGGGAGAGGGTAGTTTATCAATAATAGCCGGGTTATTTTTTCAGGCACTACAGTCTCAGCTATTCAAAGGTTCAACGATGATCAAGAAGCGATTTTCGCAACGAAGGATGCACCAATTAGCGCAAAATTGATAGCGCGAAGTTCGCGAGCTTCGCGTCAAGCTAAAATGGCATTGGAAATGATCGCTAAGAGTTCTTCAGGTTCCGGATTGGCATGGATAAGTCATGATGGAAAATGCCGATACCCGTTTTGATTTCGTTGCTAAAATTGTATTGGATGAAGTTGCAGATTGATTGACTATTTTACACGCATTTGAAAAATATATCCATGAACAGAAATGCTACGTTTTTGATTTCGTTTCTACTGAATTGAATTAAGTTTTTGATTGATTTATATTTTCTCACGCGTTTAGAATAGTTTCGTGTATACAAATGTGCTTGGTGTTTTATTATGTCTTCATTATCTATGAATTGTTTCTATTTGAAATCAATGGAGGTTGTCGATGTGATCCAAACTGGAATGGATGGTATCACTTTGCATTCAATTTTACAAATACTCTTTCAGAATTTCCGAAGATTTTTGATGATGACAGTCAGGTCATATCTCAATTTGTCTCAGGCTGGTTCTACTTATAAACTCAATTATCATATACTAAATAATTCTCCAATTCAATAATAATTCCTCTACTCGAGTTTGTAATTATTTTAGATTGTCCTCCAGCATGAGTGATGTGAAAAT